>JAPDSC010002191.1:23665-35690 GCA_026290005.1 Latrodectus geometricus
ATATATATATATATATATATATATATATATATATATATATATATATAACTTACATTTCTATAATTCACATTCGTCAAATTAAATAAAAATAGTTTTAATTGTTTAAAAATTTAACAATTTATTGCTTCCGTTAGTAAATTTTATATTAGCATTAAAAATCCAAAGATTTCTAGATTAGTAAACAATATATAACATTTATGTTTAATATATTTAGGCAGTTATACGAGCTATAATTTAATTTATAAGAAAACTATAAACATATTTGAATTTTTAAAAATACATTTTAATTCAGAGGGCAATAAAAATTCCATTTAAATACAAATATAGTATAAATTATTAAAAGACAGCAAGAACTTCATCAAAGTAAATTTATTATATAAATTATGTAAAGGGAATGTTTAAATAGGATGTAAAAATAACTCCATTAATTTTTTTCAGATTAAAATGAAGCAAGAAATAGGGATTAAATATTTTACTCAGATAAACTTTAAATTAGGGATTAATGTTTTATTTCTATAAACTTTATAGGAATACATGATGATTTGTATAAATTCTATTGACTGTATATATCTATAAGCCATACGAATGTATTCCTATGGCTTATAAATAAATAGATGGCTATGATGATTTAAATAAATTTTATTGACTACATATATATATATATAAGCCGTATGAATGAACTTCTATATTTTTAAATGAGATATTTTATTTCAAACATGCTTTTAATTCACGAAAATTATTTTGCTAAATTAGTTGTTTTTATTTCTATTTAAAACCAACAACAGATATATAGTTCAATAAAATAAAAATATTTAAGAATTTTAATTACTTTGATTTAAAAAATCATTAAATAATAAAGAAATTCAAGTCATTCAACTATAAAATTCTTAACAAAATACTTCGTAATAATGTTCAGTAAAATATTTTCAGTATAATATTGCATTTTATATTCATTTGTAAGTAAACTTAAAGTAAATGTTTTCTTACCAAAAGTGCTTATGAAATAATTGTGCTGAAAGTAGAAGAGAGTTAACATAGTTATTTTTATAATTGGCACCATATGACATAATTTAACTTTTTTTGGAAATGTAAAAAAATAGAATGAAGAATGTTGTTTAAATTAATTATTGTAGCGTATGATATGTAAGAATGCCGACTTATAGTACTTATGCATCTATAAGGAAAAGGAATGTTATTTAAGATGGCCTACCAGAGAACAAAATTTTATTAGCAAAAAAAATTTTTAATCTAATTTAAGTCTTACCTTTTGTAACGAAAAAAATTTCAGACTACAAATTTATAAATTTAAGGATATAATTTCAGTTAACGTAATAAACAATATATATTTAACAAGGAAATTTCAAAATATATTAACATAGCAATAATTACGAAGAAAAAAAATTATTTGTTCAATTATCTTAAAATAAATATCTTTAATATTGAAATAAAATTATTATCTTAATGCATAATGATTAACTTAGTTTTCATTAAATACGGGGGGAATATAAATAATTATTTTTGAAAATTTTGATAGCAAAGGTAAATTTTATGTTTATCAATATTTATCAGTTGAATGTTAACAAAAATAAATTTTCATGTTTATCACACACGCAATTATTACATTGAATTAATGAATTTTGATTAATTACTTGGTGAAACAATATAGCAATGAAATAACGCTTCGCAAAAGGAAAAAAATACATCTGCTTATCTTTGTTAAATTAACTATAGTGCTAAAGTTTATAAATTGCCACCATTTATTTGAAAGCCAAATTCAGAATAAGCAGAAACAAAAAATACTATAGTGATGAACATCATTCACAGGCATTGAGAATTCACTTATAATATAAAGAAATAGGAACATAATTTTCCTTAAGTGAATGTAAGAAAGTAATTCGTTGCAACAAAAAGGTCATGGTTAATTTTGATAGACCTTAAAACTTAAGAATAGAAAATTCAATATAGATAGAAAAATTATTACGGATATCTCATTAATTGCAAATATGCAAGGAACTTGGGTAAAATCCAGATGTTACAGATTTTTTCATGAGATATAAAAGTCTAAATGACAAAAGTTCGAGTGTCAAATGTTCTATTGCATAGGAGCAAATGCTATGAAACCCATAAAATTTGTCTCTCTTTCGGTGATACTATTGTTAAAATCAGTAAGTTGGAAGATTTTTAATCTAATTCACTGATTTTAATTTTAATTTCTCATGATATCCGGAATATCTATGAGAATAATCCATGTTACTTGCTTAATATGTGATATGCCTTTAAGTTTTGATAAATAATAGTATATTTGTTTTTTGGACTATAAATTTGCTTCCAATGGCATATGATTCCTCAGATCAATAAAACTATGCAAATAAGTTCCAAACTTTCAATTTATAGAGCATTCACATCATGAGTATGAACTTACAATGCATTTGTAATAAATGATGTAGTAAGAAGTTTTTGAAAAATATCAATCATTTTTCTAAAAAAGTATTTCAAAATAAAGTATTCTTAAATTTTAATCATCACTGGCTTAAATAGAAATATATTTTACAAAAATCTTATATTCTTTGCAATATTTGAATATATTTTTATGCTTTTCCACAGTCCATAATATTTAATGTGTTATTAACATATTTAAGAATGACTTAAAAACATATTCAAAAAACAAGTAATTTATTCATTTTTCTTAATTTTTATAATTCTTAAATTTTAAATATGTATTTAACTTTTTCTCAAGATATAATTTAAATCTCATGATATAACTTAAATGCTCATGATTTTAGCTGAACCACCTGTTCTCTTAAATAAATTTGAAGAACTCATAGTCAAGCCTGGGGATTCAGTATCTCTTCGTTGTTCGGCAGTAGGAAATCCCTTACCTCAAATTACTTGGTATTCTTATGATAATCCAGTTCAAGACACGAGTAGAATACGTGTTGGTGATTACGTTAGTCGAGAAGGCAGTGTCATCAGTTTTATTAACATAACTAGGTAAATATTAATTTTCTTGGTTTTTTAAAGATTTCCTAAAATTATTGGTTCAATAAGTTTATTGCGTATTCTCTGCAGATATTTATTCAATAACTTAATACTTTCACAAATCTAGTTTAGGATTCATTTATTTAAAAGATTCTGCTTAAATTATAATTTTAGTGTAATTATTGCTTACACGAATTTATAACAATTATAAAAAACCGAATTCTTAAAATAATTAGTATTTCAAAAAATATTTTTTAAAAATTGGAATTTTTGTTTATAATATTCAATATGTAGTGTTTAATTCAATATGTAGCAAATAATTTTTTAAAATTTAATATATTATTTAGTACACAATTCACTGTAAAAATAAATCAATTCATATAATAATATTCTTGGAACATATTAGTTGTTAAATATGTTTTAAGATGCCATGAGGAAATAAATTTTATTTCATTTTTACCTATTTTAAGCGCACGCGCTAAAGCATTTAATTAAATATTTTATAACATTTTTCAAAAAGCCATTATCCTTAGAAACTGAGAACACTAATATATTTAATGATCGGAAAAACATACTCTCCAAAGAAGATTAAAAAACATTAAACAAAATTTATTGCATTACTTTTAAAAATGGGAAAAGTAGTTATAAGCTGATATCCACGAGTCTTAAAATATTTTATAAATAATGAGATATTAATTAGTCAAAATTTTTTGTTTGTTTATCTATAACTTAAGAAAATTACGCAATGGATAGTTGATATATGTTTTAATTTATTAATTCAATCATCAGACGGATTGTTTAAACTCCATATTAAGAAAATATTATGCACAATCTTTAATAATTATCAAAGTTTAAATTAAATTTTTCCAACTCTACAACTATTTTTAAAATAAAATTTAGTTTTGTAACAAGAAAAATATATTAAGATGAAATGTTTTTAAATAATAATTGCTCCATATGATTTATGAAATCGATGTCTTGATAAAAATGTTTCAGGTATCATAAAATCAACGATATTACATGTTTTTAATTTTCACGTCTCGTATAAATTATTCATTACTAACCACATTTATAAAATATATTCTGCTACTTATAAAAAAATGATAATACATATCCTTAATTTTCACATCACGTATAAATTATTCATCATTAGCCAAATTTATGATATTTAAATAAATTTAAGATTATAAATACATATGTATAAAATCAATTAAGTTAAACAATACCCACAAGAAATATTAAAAATAAAAATTTAATTAATTTTAACTGTCTCATTTTTGAGAAAATTAAAAGTAATTCACCGCACATTTTCAAATATAAAATTTCACAAGTCTGACACATTATTATTCTTTTTTTTTTCAACAGCATATCGTAATAATTTTCAATTAATTCTCTTTTATTTATTAACTGCGTGAGTTTAAAAATACATAATTCAAATTATAACATGCATGCTTGTGCTATAACAAGTGAAGTACTTTTCTCTTCGGTTCTTAAATCGGTAAAAAAATATCAATTATGTTTAGGATAAAATAAGCCTTATTAAATTATATTTAAAAACTCTATTTTCATCTTTTATTAATAACTATTACAGAATTATTATATTGTAATTTCAATGTAATAATTTTATTAATTAGTGATTAAATTTAAATTACTGCCATAATTTTAGAATTGAAGTGACAGATGGCGGACAGTATGAATGTCGTGCTTTAAATGAATATGGTATAGACTCTTTCGCATCTATTGTTCACGTCAAGGGACCACCTTCTATTCGACCAATCAGAAACAGAACAGCTGTAGCAGGCGATCTGTTGATTGTGCATTGTCCAATATCCGGCTACCCTATACAGTCAATCCGCTGGATGAAAGGTAAACTCCGTTACATAGTTAATTTTGCTCAAGAGTGGTAATTAGCTTAAGAAAATACTAATATATTAAATGATGAGTAGGTTCATACTTTCTTTTAAAAGTCTATGCTATCAGATATAATGTTCCCTTTATTTCTTTTTTATATATTTGGATTAATTGTTTTTATAAAATATGCAGATAACGTTAATATGTATTGCATTTTTACAAGTAAGATGTTTTCAAATTTGAACAATAAGGAAATCGTTTAATTCTATTATTGTATGATATTTTTCCATTTTTATTACACTTAAATCAAGTACATTTGCGTAATTTTTAAAGAAATTTTATTTTATTGAAAATAATATAGCTTTTATAATGCATTATGTTTACATTTAATAACGAAAATTGAGTAGTTTTAAATTGTTTCTTAATAAAAATGAGAAACACATATTTTTGAAGTCATTACTTATAAATAATATTTTAATTTTATACAAATGTGTATGCAAATTTCTTAATATATTTTATAGTCAACTTTTATGAATTAAATTATTTAAGAATGTTTTACTAATTTAAAAAATACATAAAAAAAGTAATATAGATCAAATTTACAACAAAAAGTAATTGAAGAATCAGTTTTCAAATTTGAAATGAAATACATTATTTAAGTTTTATAAGATGCATTTATGATGATAATTACAAGTATGATTTTCATTGTTTTTATAATAGATTATTTTTGTCAAATAAATAAATACTTTTTCAATAACATGTTTAGAAAAATTGTATTTTTTTAATATTCAGCTTTAAATTATCAAGAAAGCTTATCATTAAATAAAAATAATACAAAGAAATTTTATCTCCAAATTAAAAAATTTAATAACTTGGAGAGAGTAAAATAGTTTGTATTTATTACACTTTTATGGAAGCTATATAACGGAATCTCTCTTGATAAAAATGTGAAACAAAAATATTTATTCTGTGAAAAAATATTTGATTTTAAATTTTCTCTAAATCAAATTTTTAATAAAGTAAATATAGATTATTATAAGAAAAAATAATTTTTAACCCAAAAGTGCTAATTTCATTTACTTATTCTCAAGTTTTTAATGGTTAAAACGATTTTATTTCTGTCATTAATGTATACATAATTATAAATAAATAAATTATTAAACACTGAAATAAATATGAAGACCATAAGAGCAATATAAATCTTCTAATCAAAAATTGAAATACTTTGAATTATTCGAACATTGATGTTAATAAATACAAACTTGAAGTTTACATACAGTTTTCACTTTCATTTTTAGCAATTTTTTTTATAAAATATGCAATATAAATATAGATAACAAAATATTTTTTTCTGCTTCTCCTAATTTTTTTGTTTTCTTATGATGTATATCATAAAGAAAATAACACAGTTGAGTTTTATGAGTAGAAAAATATTCTACTTAATCGATTCTTGAGAAATAATTCCCTTGCGTAAGCAATTGCTCAGAAACCAGATTTTTTAAAGGCACAGACAAAAAAATGAAAAGATTTGTGCACCCAAAGGAGCAAGACATTTAAGACTCTGTATCCATCCATCATTTGCGATATGATAAAGGAATACGGCGATGATTTGTGCTTTGCTTTGTGTTCACAGGCAACCGTCAACTTCCTCTGGGAAGACGCCAGAAGGTATTCACTAATGGAACTCTCCTCATCCAAGGATTGGATGGTGTAGAGGATGCTGGAAAATATCGCTGCCAGGTGGAGAATGATGAAGGGATCAAAGCATCCATTGATGTCTTTCTTGGAGTTCTTGGTTAGTTTCACTTTGGCAACAACTATCGATTGATTTTTTTCTATATATCGAAGTATACTGAAATGTTAACGTAGTAATTCAAAAAAAATGTTTCCCCGGAAATTTTAAAAATTTGCAAAATCAATTTATCTCAAAATTTTTTTAAGAAAATAGTTTATAATCAGTTCAATGAATTAAAATGACTGTTGTTAAAATGGTCATTTAATAGCAAAAGTAATCAAAATATTCTTAGTGTTCTATAGTAAATGTATCTCCAAAGAAAAATTTATTAAGTATTTATTCAATTATTTTGCATTATGATTTGTTTTTCTAAGTTATGTGATAATTTACAACAACATACATTTCAACATAAATATAGAAGAAAATATATCAGGGACCTATATTTGTTATATTTTCAAATGTTCAAATGGTGTGCATATCAATGAGCAAGCAAATTTTTATAAATTTCAGATTTTATTCCTCAATAGATAGAATTACAGCTTTTATGATTGCGTTTAATCGTTTTCGAAAAAGATGAAAGACGAAGTTCTTTAAATATTTATTGATCATTTGAGAAATTGAATATGTGTGTGTGTCTCAATGTTTAATCGTGTTTAGAATAATAAATCAGTTTATACATATCTATACTAATTCCTATTTCAGTTTATTTTATTTTAGAAGTATTAAATGCAATGATATTATTTCTGTTTCGGATACTTACATGAAATATTTATTGCTCTTTTTATAATTATGAATTTCATTCAAAATTTAATATTTCATTCATACTTTAGTTATTAATTTCTTAACTGAATTGAACAGTTCTTTTTGTAGAATTAGTACTTATAAATTATTTATTCAGAATTACGTACTTATAAATTATTTATGTTCTTATAAATAATGATACAATAATTATAAAATCAGTTTAACAAATGTAATGAGCATTTTTCCATAATTAAATAAGTGAACAATTTTATCAAGTAAAAAGATAAATATCAAAAATTGAAAATAATTTATTTAGCATTAAAAAATGCAATTAATTACACTTAGATCTTCATGACAAATAAGATTCATTTTTTATAAGAAAACCGAAATTTTTCAAGGTATTTTTGTAAATGCAAAGATCATTACATAAATAGTTTTTTTCTTTATTTAAAAATATTACAATCAACTACGAGTGATGTTTTTATTTATAAATTTAAAAATGTAAATATTAATTTAAAATCTCATCCCTAATTAATGAACATGATAAAGAACATATTTGTTATTAAGTTAAAAGTAAAAAAACTGCATAAAAAATTTATTTAATTGTGTACAATATCAGAAAATTGTTAATGTTTTAATTTAAATAATTGTTACTAATTAAAGTTAAAATATTTTGTCTATAAGAACTCATAATTGTAATATATTTAAAAGATTTTTTTCGTTGATAAAAAATTTGGATAATAATTAACAAAGTCATTTTACATTTCCTAGAAATAAGAAGAAATTAGACTTACATACATTTATCAGCATATTTTGAAGAAAATATGGCATATAATTAAAAATTTATACATTGTTCATTTCAATATTTAATAGCGTTATTTAAAGAATAGTAACATTGAAGTGACATAAAAAAAATTTTGTTTTATATATCGTTTTTAATTAAGAAAAATCGTATATTTTAACAAAATAGAGTAAACTATCATTTCATAGTTTCTCAAAATCGAAAAGAAAATTTTAACATTTGTATCAATTAAATATATAATAACAAATAAAAAAAACATATTTGCTATATGTCTGATTTAATTATATTCATAAATGTACTATAAAATACTTCTTTAGAGAAAAATAAATATAGATGGATAAAAAAGCCATTCTTTGTCTATAAATAATAATATCAAATAACGAAAAAAATAACCAATGATCATATTTCATTGTACGTAGACTGTTACATATTATAAATTTCTAAAACTAGAACAACTGAAGTGGTAAATAACAAATACATCTGATAACTTGAAAATAATAAATCAAATAAATTCATTAGGATTTAAGATTTTTCTTTGTTTTCGATAAAAATTGCTTTGAATTTCCAACAAAATAATTTATGGTTATAGTATGCAATACTCTATCATTCTTGGAACTATAATATTTATCACCTACCTATATGAAATATTGTCATTCTACCTATTGATCATTATTTGTTTAGTAAACTAGATTCCTCTCTTCGTGAAAAAATCAGCAAAATAGAATATTTATTTTCACTAGAGGCATTTCAAATAGAAGTACAACTATGTTTGTTGTATTCATTTATTCATATTTCTATTGATTTCAGCAAACAAATGACAACACATCTGTGATACTCTAATTCATGGGTTCTGCTTTAGGAGTCATAAAAATGGATTTCAAAAACCGTTACAGTCCAGAAAAAAAACCATGATGTTATCACCAAGGCGATGTCTGGAACATTAAGACAGTCATCTTTACGATCAAGAACTCACATTTATTTTATTATTATGACTTACTCCGTTTATTTGTTTCATTTCTTTGCGAAGAACCCAGTTTTCTGAAAATTGCTGATACATTCATGGTTTTCCAGTATCTCACAGAAAATAGCTAATGGTCTAATAGATTAAGGAAACTTATTGGAGAGTATGCATGAAATAAATTTGAATTTATAGAATATACAATAATCCCTTTTTCGACTCAGTACATTCACTATTTATTACGATATTGATTACTTTTCACTGTATTTCAAATAAATTCTAAATATTACGAAGGTTTTATAAATGCAGAACTAAAGCGCAATGATCAAAGTTAAGTTTAAAATAGAGCATTTTTTTCATATTAAAACATAGTTCCAAATTATTTTACTCTGCGAGAATAGATAAAAGTTGATATAGGTAATACATATGTGATTGACTTCTCTATAATAGATACATTTCAGAGATTTTTTTCTAAAATGCTACTTGCATATATCCTAAAATATATAAATGTGTCTATTTGTACACGTCATATAATAATTCATATTGTAACAACTATTATAACAGCATTATTATAACTAAAACATTTATTTTAACGAAAGCATTTGATATATATATATTTTTTATCAATATAGTTAATTTCATCACATGAACACTAAGCAATCAGTTTTTTAAGCACTTTATTATTCTTATAAAAATTTACTAATATATTATATATTTCAATAATTATATTTTAGTTACTGTACTTAAGAAGCAACTCTTTTAAATATCATAATTAATATATTTTGGTAATAGGGAAAAAATCAAATTATTTTCATATAATTTTACTGTTATTTTTGCAGAGAATTCCGTCTTTATATTTTATGTTATTAGTAATAATATATTATCATCATATTATAGATATTTTAAAAATACTTTTAAAAATAAATCGTATTTATATGATAATTACTAATCATTACATTTGCTATTATATTGCAGTTCCTCCAAGTATCACTCCATTTAGTTTTCCTAAGAACCCTCAAGAGGGAATGAGAGCCAGCGTCTCCTGCAGCGTCCCTACGGGTGATGCTCCGATTCGGATATCGTGGCTGAAGGATGGCATACCTTTGTCTCTAGAGAGTGGAATATCACTGGAAATGATAGATGACTTCGTGTCAACACTCATTTTCAAGTCTCTACGTCAGGAGCATAGTGGCACATACACCTGTGTGGCTTACAACGACGCAGCCACCGTCAATTACTCTGTGCCACTCTCAGTTAACGGTAAACAACTCATAGGATTGATTGAACAGGTCTAGGGCTATAAAGTGTTGCTTCTGTCGAAACATATTTGACCATTGCCTTATTCACGACAAATGACTCGTGTTGAATGGAAACCGTTTTCAGGAAGCGATTGCGCATAAAACGGATTTGCACATTATTGCATCTCATCAAATATGATTAAAAGCGGGAAACTTTAACCAGTTTTTACGAATTTTCTATTGAAGTATGGAATATTTTAATAAAAGTTGTCTAATGTAAAATTTATTTTAGAATATGTTGTTTTATAAATTTAACATTCTGTTAGTTAAAAAAAAAAGTGGAAACAAACATAAGAAAAACAATTATAAAATGTCAAAATGTTTTTATATAATATTTCAAAATTTTAAATAATAAAATCTTTCTGGCGTAAATACAATTTTGCACTAGAAATAGGATATTTATAAATTTCTTTCCATTTCAGAAGCAATAAAGTAAATTGGGATTGAAAAACTGCGTAACATTTTTAAAACGTTTTGAATACAATTTTTGTTTATAAAGAATAATTTTCATTTTCGCATATATTCTTAAAAAATTATGAATGAATAAAATTTTTTAATAATTTTAACATTTTTTAATTTGACCTATTTGATTGAAGGATATTATATTAAATGATTATTTATTTAGATATAAATATATTATACATTTAACATTTCTAATAAATATGGAATGAAAAACCATTGGTATCATTACAATGAACATGATACTAAACATGTACTAAAGTTAAATGTAGTACATGAAATTAAGCTTTTTATATATAATATCACTTGATAATAAGTGTCATAATTTTCTATATCACATGCTTATATAAATTGATAGTATGAAATTCATTTTGTCTTGACATCAAGCGATGCTAAATTATTTTATTGATGAAATAGTTATTTCATTTAATAAATGAGGTGTTGTAGGCATATTTTAATTATCTATTTTTGATATGAATTTCTATATCGATAATAAGAAAAATTTATTATGAAAATATGATGCTTTTTCTATTTAGACACATTTTTCTGTTATTTAATATGCATTCAGACAACTTTCTAAATGTAAATTATTAGAAAGACTTATTTTATTATTAATTTCTAAAGACGTTATCATAGCTTAGTTGTAGAACCATTTCGGAATGGATTTTCGAAAGTTTTATCTCCGATCCAGTTTAACAACAAAAGATGAACATTTCTTTCTGCATATATATCAATCAGTTAGGTTCTAGGAAACTTCTTAAGTTTCATTTTGTGTAACACGGTAATATTATCCACTATATAAAATGAATCCTTTTGGGAAGCCTATTTTTGCAAAACCCACAACTAATTTACAGAGGATTCAAAATTTTTATATACGCAGTTCTTGATGATAAAACATTCCATATTATTTACGAAAGCAATAATCTTCCTCTGACACCATTTTTTAGAGCGAAAGGGCCTGGCTACATTCACAGGAACAGTTAAATTATTGAATACAGATATTTTGATATCTCATAGATAACATTCTACAGCCCGAAAGCCGTTGTAAGGAATTTTAATATCCACTGCGTAATTTAATATTTAATACCCACGGCGTATCCAATGCAGGAGAATTTTTCATAGGTAGTTAGCTTTCTTTATAAGTTACAAGAGAATAAACCAGAAAAACTCTCAAGCAATGACCCTGACAGATGTGCATGCAG
>JAPDSC010002191.1:40690-72166 GCA_026290005.1 Latrodectus geometricus
GGCAATATTTTACTCATGCTATATTTAATAAATAAAATATTGCCATTGTTGATGTAGATGTTTTACTTGTTATTTTTAATAAACAGTAGTGCTTAAAAAGTTTAATGTAAATAATATATATATAATCTCGATCCAGCCTTTCATCCCTTCATTGGGTCGATAAAAGTATGTACCAAGCATGCTTGGAATTAACACTGGGGATTTCGCGTTAGGCTGTCACCTAACTGGGACATATGTTTCATACTCAAGAGCTCTTGGTAAAAAAAAACTTATATGGGAACTATAGGCCTTGGCATATATATATGTATAGATATATAGATATAGATAATTAGCATGGTTTTTTATTCATAAAATATATTCGTAATATCTAAATAATTATTTTTCATTAAAATCAAGAATAATAATAATTATTAAATTCATTATGTCAATAAAAGTTGTTGGTAAGAGAACAGATTAATTATTTCAGTCTGTTTTTAATTTTCAGAAACCTAGAAATAAAATGATTTCTGTTTTAAAATCTTAAAATTTAAAGTTTTCTACTAGCAAGTTATCAGCAAAATAATTAGGTGGCTTCTTAAATATATATTTTTAAATTATTTTTTAATGTAAAGGAATTGTAAAGCGTACATGTAAAAGATATTAAGAAAATTCTGTATTTCTTAGCCTTAAAAATAAGTTTTTTTTTATAATTATCAAATATTTTAATAAGACTTACGTAGTTTTTTTCAAGAATTATAAATGTGTAAAAGAAAATTCTTATATTAACAAATTTACTTAATCAAATTTTAGACTGAGAAAATAAATGATGAATTGGTTGAAATTTTTTTACTATTAGAAATATTTCTATTTTCAGATTTTAAAATTCATTCGCATATAAATAAAAAAAATGTTGAAGTTTATAATTGGCAAATATTTCCAACTTTGATATTAATTTTATTCTAAAAATTCATTTCAATTATTCTATTTATGATAAAATTATTCTAAAGATTTTCTAATTCCGTAAGTTACTATCTGAATACTAATTGAAATAGTTAGCCATTATAATATACCTATAATTAAATTGCAAAAAGAAATTTTAAATAAGTGAAAGATGACTAAGTGTTATTTACGAAATTAAATATAAGCTACAACATTAAGGCATAGCACAAATTTTATATTATATTGAAACATATGTTTAATAATACATAATGGAAAGAAAATTAATAAAAATTGTTTGCAGTATAGCATTAAGCTGAAAACTTAAGATATATTAAGTATTTGATGTAAGAATTTTTTGGCTGCCTTAATGCCCATCCAAGTGAGATAAACTGAGTTTAAAAATGAACATTTTGTATTATCTCAAATTCTTTTACAATGTTATTGCTCAAGGCACGCGAATCAATCATCCTTCTAATATTTTTAAAGACGTTTAAAGAACAGTTTTTTTTCCTTTGATTTGGTTCCTGAAAATTGATTTATAAAACTTACAACGAAAAAAACTCACCAAATTTCCCAAGGGTTAAAACATTATCAATAAATAAGACTTCGAATTTTATATTATGTATAAATGACATGAGATTGAAAGGAAGTGGTGTAAATTGGATTTTGGGAAAGTAATAACACTTAAGAAAAATAGAATTTAATATAGAAGTTAATATTTCATTTTTCTCTAGTAAAAATAAACGAATATTTTCGTTATAAAGAGTTCTGAAAATTCTTACAAAATTAAAGATTTTATTACATTACTCAAATAATATATTTATAATTTCTGTAAATGAAATTCCATATAATTGTGTGATTCATACTTTAAATCAGAACTTTTAATAAATATTTTATTAAAAGTTCCAATCTACAATATTTTTGAAAAAACTCGCGTTCTTAAATAAAATAATATAACTTGGAAAAGTATTTTCTATAATTTTTAAATTATTCTTATAATGTACGTATATTGCAAATTATTATTTATGTTTAAATAGAATATGCAATATAGTGAAAATGAAATGTATAAGGATTATTTTTTAGTGATTCTGTGGTACTTATGCCTATTTATTAAGCTAATTTTATATAATACACTGATGTGCAACATTTTATTCAAAATAAAAATTAATTTTACTAACTATTGCGGGAACAGTTATACACGCATTACGTTTACATAATGTTTATTAATTAAATTAAGATTTTATGGCAGCACACATTGTGCAATATTTAATATCGTTATAAAAGTACTTATTTTACAAGATTAAATTTATAAGTCAAATAAAAAATTGGCATACATAAATAGATTATCTTTTTATTATTCCTTTATTTATAATGATCGAAACAAAACATAATTTAAATGTTTTCCGTTTTTGTTTAAAAAAGTTTAGCTTTATTGAATGCCTAAAAACAACGGATTCCATTCTTTGCAATAATCAATTATATTATTATTTGACCGGAAGCTAACTTTCTATTTAATATTAATCTAACATTCACAATTTAAAAACAACATTGGCTAAAAAGCGGGTAATTAAGGAAACATCGTCAAATTCTTCTTTGATTAACAAAGAAAGTAACAAAGGAAAATAAGAAATTATTTATTCATAATAAAAATAACTGTAACCATAATTAGGATACTGGAATTTGTAAAGACATAAGCCATATTATATTATGAATTAAATGAAATGTAATATAAACGCAAACTCAAAAACTGTGAAGATGTTATTTCAGTAACACTCACCACAGAATACAGCATTTGAGGATTATTTTCATTCCATGTCTTAAAATTACTTTATAATTACCTTTAATAACAGATTGTTACATTATTTTTCATGACTTTTCACTCTTTTTTTAAAAATCTGTCTTGAGCATACAAAGTAAATCTTGATTCATTCATGAAAACATCTTTTAGTTAATCTTAGACAATGTGATGTTTATACTGGAGATTTCATTTTAATGGTACCCTTATTAGTTGAGTGCTCATAAAATCTGATCTGTTGAGTGCTAGATGGATCTGTTCATTTCCAGATTACTATAAACTGCTTTATAGGATCTTCTACTCATAAAAATTTCACTTTCATCATTTCGATTACCATTGTAATCATTAATGCAAAACCTGTAGTGATCATAATACGATTCTGCTTTGCCACGACAACTTTAAATTATGCATATTGGTGCTGTAGTTTCAGAAATCAGATAATGTTCTTTCTTCTATTGTTTATTTGTATTGTAATAGTTCCCGTAGTAGTAAATAAAAAATGAAATTTATCATCTTCAGTGTGTCTGGCAACAGATTCAGTCTCAGAATATTTTATTTCTGAATATGGAAAATATTTGACTTGGAAAAAGACGCATTCCAAAACCCTGAATGTTTTTATCGGCATTTATTTGCATCTTATGCATTGCTAAAAATAGCTGGAATCTTATGCGACTACTTTTTCCTATTTCTTGGTTCATGAATGCAATTCACTATTATAAAAGACAATTATAATATATTATGAATATTTTTCCTCCACATCTTCTGTGAAATCTGGACTTTTCAATGAAATTAGTCTGAGAAACTACAACCTTTCTCTGAATATGAGTACTTGATTTTATAATTTCCTTGAACTAAGTATACATTGATATTAAGTACAGAGAATATAATTCTGGTCTTTTAATTTTATTTATTTTCTCATCACTAATCAATTTCATTTCATTTATCATTTAATGTACATTATTCCATTATTTAAATATTAATTAATTTGAATATTAGAGACGAGTAATTTTGCTAGTTTACATTTTCGATAACGTGTCAATTAAAATATTTAAATGCAATCAATCGTTAAAAATTTTGAACTATGATTAAGTAAATGATGATGTTGACACTTGAGTTGTCACCCATATCTCTTCACTCCAACATCTGAAATTTTTTGAATAATCAGAAACTTTTATCTTATTTGAAAAATCTCAACATGATTGTGTTTTTCCCTATCCAAGCTTTAATATATATAACAGGGGTGTCCAAGACGTCAACCACGAAGACATTTTAGGTAGTCCGTGCGACCATCGTGATAATAACCTCGGATATTAATAATTTAATTTATGACTTATGACATAGAATCAATGAATTATTTAAAATAAAAATTTACTACAGTTTACGCTTTAAAATATAAAACAAATTTTTCTAAGTAATACAATGAATATGTCGTTTTACAGTGGAGAATTAAATAGAAACAGCTTGACAAAGTATGTTGCTTTGATTATATCCAGAAGCCAGCCCGATGATAGCGACGCGGCGAGTCGACTAGTCTACCCGTCACACCCTCTCGTTTAGTTTCATTTCTTAGTTAATCGTCTTACATTGCAAGTCGCTAGCTTCCTATCGCACTGATACGATAATCTGTTGTATCAACAACAGATTATTGTTGTTTCAACAACCCGCTCAAAATGACTCAGCCATGTACCAGTGCTAAGAGAAGTAAAACATACCATTATCGCAATAAATGGTGAAGCTTTTTTGTAATAGTGAAGGAGAATTGTGTTCATCTCACATGTAATTCAAGTCTGGAATACCAAAAACATCTAACGTCGAAAGACAGTTTAAAACCATGCACTTAAAATACGCTACAGACTTTCCAATCGGCAGTGAATTTTGAAAAGTTAAAGTGCATAAAGTAAAGTCGAATTTACATTTGCAGTAACCAGTATTTACGAGACCAGGCACCAAAGCTAAAGCAGTAACATTTGCGTCGTTTAAATTTCAGAAGTTTTGATGAAGCGAAAAAAACCATTCGAAGATGGAGAATTGATAAAAGAGGCTTTCTGTAAAGCGTAAGAAGTGCTTTTCCACGATTTTAAAAACAAATCTGAAATGATATCGTTAATAAATAATATTTCTTTGTCGAGTAACATTGTGATGCGACGAACTGAAGCCATGAATAATAATTTGCAGGATTTAAATGATAATTTGAAAGCTTGTAAGTTCCTATCGCTTCAACTTCATGAATCCACGGATATTAGTGACATTGCATGGTTATGCATTTTTGTCAGAATTGTTTTCGAAGACTGACATGACTTCAAAAGAAGAGTTATTAACTAAAATTCCATTGAAAGGACAAACGAGAGAGCAAGATATCTACAATTCCTTTAAAACCTTTATTGATAAGACAAGATTTCCAATATATAAATTGCTCTCTTTTACATTAACAGATGGCTGGGAATCATTTTGTTTTCATTGCCTTATGCAATAATGATGAGAGAATTCCTAGTTTTACCAGCTATCATGGCATCCTTCCACAGGTATTGTCTTCAAAAATACTAAAGTCTAATGATATAATGCAAATCTCTTTTAAAATCGTCAATTCAATTCGTTCAAGAAGTCTTCAGAGACTACAATTTCAGGGCCTTTTGAAAGAAACTGAATCAGAGTACAGAGATCTCTTATTGCACCCAGACGTGAGATGGCTAAGCCGTGGTGCTTTTTTAAAAAGATTTCGTATTCTGTCACCAGAAATAAAAAAAATTTCTACAAATAAAAGGATTGCACATTACTGAACTGGAAAGTAAGAAATGGCTCATGAAACTAGTTTTTCTCTGCGATATCACTGCAACACTCGACTACTTAAACATAAATCTACAAGGAAAGAATAAATGTTTAACAGGCATGGTGTTCGCGATTAAAACTTTCAAGGAAACTACAAGAACAGTATTCGTCTCAATTAAGAAAACATGAATTGAGAAGCTTATAAAACATGAAGGAAGAGTGCATCTGTAATCCAAATCGAGACTTCGAAGATTTCGCAGAGCACTTAGAAGTTTTTTTTTTATTCTCTGACTTAATTAGGTTGGAAGAAATACTCAATTTTATGATACTTCCATTTTAGGAAAATGTCAACATTGATGTGGAGTATCTGAAAAAATAGGACATTTAATAGATATAACATCAGTCAGTCACTGGTCGAGGAAGATATTATTAAATTAATATGTGATGTGTTTATTAAATCCATAGCATCTAGTGATACTGATGTTTGGAAATTATTTTAAGGAAATGTTTCCAAATATTTACAAATTGATTTTGTATTTGAAATCATCTTTGGATCGACGTATGTTTGTGAATCTGCTTTTTCAACTATGAATGCCATAAAAACCAAACATCTATCGCGTTTAATAGATGAACATTTAATTTCGTGTTTATGCATTGCAATGAGCTCATACCAGCCACAATATGATAAACTTGTCACAGATATACAGTGCCAAAATTTAAACGAAGTCAATAGGATTGGCAATTTTTAATATATGAATACTTGGATTATTTTCGTCAGTAAATTTTTTATTTTGTAAATATTTACATTAAGTTTTTTTTAGAAAAATTAGATGATTTACCATTTTTTCTTGTTATTGAAAATTAATATATAAACATGTGCGTTACGTTAATTTAATTCTGTCATTGGTAAATCAACGCCTTCGATTTTTTTAAATGTGGAGTAGACCACGGATCAAAAATGTTTGGCCACTCCTGACGCATAAGATAAAAGAGATAGGTTTTTCAAAGTTTTCCTTTTCTTATTAATAATGTAAGCAAACTGATTTATTTATTTGTTGATTTATTGGTCTGAAAAATTAAATACAACATCAATTTTTACATATCCACTCAGATTTTTTGTACAAGGTACTTTTATATATGATCGCAAAATATTTTTGCGCATTATAGTGAATATACAGAATTTTTTTACTATTCTCAGTGGAAACCAATGCTACTTCAGATATGACAACTGCTCTGTTGGTTTTATTAAAACAATATTAGTAAGAGACATTTTTTGTGTTTTAAGAAAATCTATTTATTTTCAAGAATAAATATGAAATTCATAAAGATTGCAGTTTTAATGAAGCATGATGTAATAATATAGTACTTTCAGATTACTACAAATCATTTCACACAAAAATTTCCGTACATTAAAATATCACTTGCTTTCTTGAAAACTAAAATTTCTTTATGTTTCATTCCAACAAAACTCTTTATATTTAAAAAAGACTAAAGATTAATATTATAATTGAATACAAAGTAGAATCACACAAAGGAAAATTGGTCTTATTGATAATATAGATACGAACAATGCAACTGATTTTTTCAATCTTTAATTATATAGACTAATATTGTGAGTGGATTAAATAAACCAAACTAAAAAAAATCTTATCTAAACATAAAATAATATTTATGTTATTTCTATAATTATATGAATTTTTTTGTGTATTTTATACTAAAGTTTGAATAAATAGAATTTTAAAATTTAAAGATTTTATTCAAATGAATTCTTGGTGCACAGTTTTCTAACTCAAACCAAAAAGAAAGGCAAGTCAAAAAGTGTACAAAATATTGTGAGACAATTTTACAAATATTTAAAATAGAAAATATATGCTAAAAGTAAATAACTTACACTAAAAATGACGCAAATAAGCCTTGAAAATTATTGCAAGTCAAGAAAGAACATGAAAATATGCGTCAATGAAATTATTTCAGTACATGTAAATGAGAGAAAGCTATAATTTTTTGCATAGTCGCAGGATAATTAACATGACTTGAGGTCACATGAAATAGTTAAGATAACTGGGTACCTATTTCGCATGAATTTGAAGATATGAGACTTTTCTATTTTTGGAAAAGTACATCCGAGTTCCAGACAATAAAAAGAGTTGTTTAGCTCTAAATGATAATTCATCCAATTCTTTGTATGTCCAAAGAAAGGTTAATCATTATCATTTTTATATAAGTAGAGCATTTCTAGAAATATTAACTCTTCAACTTGCTTTTTAAGAATCAAACATGATCTATTAACAAACTGAATAAGATCTGATGTCATGTGTAAAATGAAGATATTAACAATAAATCACCATAAGATACAACGTGAATTTACATCTCCTCTTCATAACATTGATTAATTATTTTTCGGAATATTATATAGAATATTATAACTAAGACAAATATAAATTACAAAAAATTTCAGTCGATAAATAATTAAAAAATTAGAATTAATATAAAAATTTCTCTCATTATTATATTAGTCTTCTATCACTCAAGCACGAGTTTTCCAAAAAGACAAATACCTTATTTTAACGAATATCAATCTTAATTCATTTAAGTATATTCAACATAATCATTTCTCGATTATTCCAATATATCCAAGGAATGGAATTTTTTAATAATTTTTGCTCATTCAGAAATCACAATCTTATCAGCAAAATAGATTGTTCAGGAAGAGCAATCATGTGTTCTCGGAAAAAAAATGTGCATTTTGCTGATCGCCTGATTTTAATGACCAAATTTTCTAAAGAGTAAAAATGAAAAGAATACAATATGTAATATGTTGCATAACATTATGCTGTAGTTAAATTTGCTAAAAAAAAGTAAGGGTGATTATTTTTTTCTTAGGAAGAAAAACAAGATCCTGTTATCAATTTTTTTCATTGTTTGTTAAAAACAATGTATAAAATGATGTATTTAAATCCTTGCGATAAAAAAGTTAGTAAAAATACATTAAAAAATAATATTACATATCCTTTCAAAATATTATTATGAATTTGTTCCATGAATATAACTTAATATATAATTTATTTTTAAACATGAATACATACATAAATGTATAGATAAATAGATATTGATTGATATAAAAAAATTAAACATGATTCATAGTTAATATCTTAACATTAGTAACTCGAAATCACAAACACTGCTATCTAAATAAAGGTGAATATTTTTATTTACTAGAAACGTATTTTCATTCTGAGTATAAATAAATAAGAATTCTTGACTTTGGTATACATACAAGTCTTATCTAATTATATTCTTATTGAAATTGCATTGCTACAGAGGCATAAAAAATATAAAACCTGCCAGTATCTTGTCCTATTTTGAAATTTAATTCTGTTAATACTGTATAAAAAATAAAAACAGTGTTGAGAAAGGTATACTTTGACTAAAAAACTTTTGTTATTTTCTATTTCTTTATCATGCTGTTGTTGTTTTTAGTCTGCAAGCTTTGGCAAGCTTCCACAAAAGTCGCCAACATGCAAATGCTTTCAAGAAAATATAAGGACTTAAATTTTAAATGTGTTTGTTTAAAATGTATTCACAATTTACAGAATTATTTTTTCCCATCATTAAACTAAAACATTTTTATGTGAATAGTATAACCCTTTTTGAATGCCTAAGCAAAAGCTTTCAATTTTGTCAAATTAAAACAGATATTTATGAGTAAGATATAACTATTTTGGTAAATTATACAGATATATACTTAATGACTTATGTATATGAACCTTTATTAAAAAATTATAAGCATTTAAATTTGAAATCAAAATGTTGAAATTTCTAAAAAGAAATGTATATAAAAATTTTTAGATTAATCAGAAAGTTACTTCTTGTTTACTAGATATAAGAATAATTCTAAATATATTATTTCCAAAAACAATTCTTTTTTTAATTACAACAAAAATAGCTGTCTAATGTAAACTTATTTTACACTATGAAACAAAGTTAAAAATCATTTCAACTAATTCTTCTTTTATGAAAGTCATATCCTATGTAAACATTAAAATTTTAAAAAATATATTATATAATGAATACTTAGAGTTCATAATTATACTATTGTAATATAATTAATACTTAGTGACGTTAGTAATATTTTATATCACGCATTTATTAGCAATGTATAATATAATAATTATAAAAACATTTCAATATGGAATCAATTTTATATTTTATTCTCATTCTTAGGAAAACTTTCACGTGATTGCTTTATTCCTGTTTTTATAAAATATATTTTTTCTTAAATGAGTAAAAGTTATCAAATTACATTCTAAGGAAAATTTCATATTCAACAAATATTTCTATTAATTCTAAACTTCTTAAGCTATTTTAGACAAGTTTTAAATCATTGTTTTGTCCTCATTTTTTAATTCCTGCAGATGAGAGTGGTGACTATCGCACTGTGATCAGTGGATCGCATGTACAAACATTGGTTAATGGCTCTTTGGTGATAAGAGATGTTGAACAAGATGATGATGGTCGATATATGTGTGAAGCAAGCAATGGCGTAGGCACTCCTTTGAGCACTGTTGTGAAATTGACAGTCCATGGTACGTAAGTCTCCAATATAAAAAAAAATTAAATAATTTGTTGTAAAATACACTTTATAAAATAATTAATGGTATGGTAATTTGAGAAGAGCTTAAAATATATTTACGCTTTCTATGATACATATAACACAATTAATTTACTCATCATATAAAATCATTGCTGCTAGAGTTAAATTGCTGCAAAATACTTGATATATAAAATGCAAAGAGCCAGAGAAAGAAGAAATCTAATAATTTTAGCAAAATAACACATTTTAATACCAGTAAAAAGTGATTGAGAAAATTAACTGTTCTGAATATCCATATTAATATTTATATTTTAATTGTCTGTGGAAGAAATAAGAATTAAACGAAATATTACACACAGAAATTTACAAATATAAAAAGTAAATTATATAGTTGCAGTAAATGTAACTAATAATATTATCACTGTTTTTATATACATATTGAGATTTTAAACGCTACGAAGTGCATGTGAGATAAAATGTGTCAAATATCATACAGTCAAAAACATTCTTCAATTGAATTTGTTCATAAAAATGGAGAATTTTTTTAATTTGGTATGAATATAAAATTGTTAAGATTTTAAATTTGGTCTTAAAAAGCTTTATTTAAAATATCCCTATTTAAATATTATTTTTACAAATAAAATTCCTTTTTGCTAATATTTTTAAGTATTTAATCAGTGATAATAATTAATACTCATATTTTTACTTCAAAAGAAAATAAACATTGCAATCTTGATTGTAATATCTTAAATTAATTAATTTATTCATACAAATAATGCTAAAAATAATATAAAGAGAAAAATTCAAAATAAACGTGTACATTAATATCAACTTAAATACTTTAAAGTGCAAAGTATATAACATTGTAAAATAGATAGAATCAAGAGATAAATTTTTCTAAAAATTTTCAAAATGTACTTCATTATTTCTATACAGAGATTTTAAATTTTATCTTTGCAGTAATTTTAAGCGTTATCAAAATACATATTTCTATTAATGTCGTATTTATATTAATATAATTACTATTAACAAAGTATTTATATTAATATAGATCTCTTTTAATATTATTTTAAATATAAAAAATCTCCAGTATAATAAATTCAAATAAATAATCTCTAAAAATACCATTGTATCCCTCTCAATAAAGAGCAAAGCAATGTGTAATTTTGCTAATAACTTATTATAGAAATCAATTTTATATTGACTTGATTTTCCTAATTCTAACATTTTCTGTTACTAATATTATATAGAGGTCTTAAATTCGAATTGTTTTGCTTCAATATATTCAAACTTTTACTTATTCATTTCAACAAATATTTCTGTTAGAAAAAGGAAGAATAGTTTTAAATATAAACGCTCCTGTAGAAAGAATTAGCGTTGCAAAAAAGCAAGGATTTTAACATAACTCAATTTAATTTTGGTGCATTTAAATAATGTCAACAATCTTTTTTATGGATAGCATTTTTGATTTCTGTATTACTGTTTTCACATTAACTATAAATGATCAGTAACATAAAATATATTATCACTTCACTGTTTTCTAATACATTTAACTTTAAAAGATATGTATATTTAAGCAAATGAATTAATATATATATATGTGAGAGTGTGGGTGTGCTTTTGTATGTGTGTTTTATGCATTAAATTAAATATTCCATCTTTAACAGACATGTTCATAATCATATGTCATTTGATAACTATCTTAATTATTTCAGAAAAATTAAAAGTATAATAAAGAACTTTTAAAATAATATCGCCTCCTATTTAATGATTTGAAAATACATCTTTTGAATTAAAAATGACTTCTTGAACAAAATTATAAAAAATTGAGCATTTAAATTATTTAAAAAGTAGAATAAATAACATTTGAAGAATAAAACGGGAACTAATTTGATCATGTTTCTTCTTGAAAATTTAATTAGTTTGTGCGGTAGATTTCTCATTTGTTGGGTGGATCCGAGCATTTATTCTAAAGGAATAAAAGTAAAACTATTTTAATTAAGTTAAAGTTAGAAGCTATTTCACTTTCTTTCATTATCACTTTTCATCGATGACATCTTAAAGGAATAAAACTCATCAGAATTTTTATCATTATATTAAAAATTGAAGATCCAAAAGGAAAGCTCTTAAATGTAAATGGGGTTAGCGAAACAAATTTCAATCCCTAAATTATTTCCATTA
Source organism: Latrodectus geometricus (assembly GCA_026290005.1). Classification (NCBI taxonomy): domain Eukaryota; kingdom Metazoa; phylum Arthropoda; class Arachnida; order Araneae; family Theridiidae; genus Latrodectus; species Latrodectus geometricus. The sequence goes on from JAPDSC010002191.1 coordinate 52,945, forward strand.
TATTCATTTCAAAAGACGCTTAAGATTTTTCATTAACGTATAAATAAATAATGACATCTTTTTATTCTTTATATTTTTAACTAATTACAAATATGCTTTACTTTATCTGCCAGGAATTAACCAGGCTTCTTATAAAATTGAATAATCTATTTTACACAAACAAATGTTTTTATAATGGAAGAAATATTTATTTCAACTGGTCTGTAAGTTCATTAGGAAACTAAAATGTTGATTTCAAATCACTTGCACTAGTTGACAAATTAAAAATGTATCTTAATATTTTATAAAACATTTATCATGATAACTGATTCGTGATTGCTTTTAAGCATTTTATGAATCGCATTTTACAAGAAAACTATATAAATTATTTACTCAAAAAGAATATATTAATCAAGAAGTTTTAATTTTAATATAAACTGATTTAACATTTTTCCACTTAACTCCTTAACATCGTGACTGAAAGATTAAAGTAAAAATTTAGTCAAAGTATTTATTAATGCATTAACTTTGCGCCAGAGCTACTATTGTTATGAAAATGTTAAATTGAAAACACACATAGTTATGTAAAGCTAAATACATAACTATGTGTGTTACATATAAATATGTATATACATGAAAATGTGTGTGTTAAATTGAAAACACACATAGTTATGTAAAGATAAATTTTTTTCTTGAAATGTATTAATAAACCAATGAAAACTTTACACTGCAACTGCATTGAAATTTCCTATTACGTATAAAAGCAGTATTACATCAGAATATTAGCGGGTAATTGTAGTTTATTTTATTGGCATATATTTAGAATAAATGTGCTTTTAAACATCATAACTAAGAAAAAGAAATATTCTACATTTTAACTAAGATTTACCCTAAATTTGCTTCATCCAGCTTGTGAATTCAATTTTAAACTACGTTTTAAAAATCAGATCTAATTTGTTAAAAAGTTAGGTTCACACTATTTTGCATATGAAAAGGGAAGCATTTTAGCTTTTCAGCATGTGCGTTTTTAAAAACTGGAATTTACAAATACTTAATTTCCTACGCAAATTAAATCGTCAATCGAAGTTACAATTTTGATACGGTATATATAAGTTCAATACAAATAAATACATGAAATGATTTATTCTAAAAACTGGATGGTTTTTATAATTTTACAATATTTATCAAGTGTAATTTTTGGATTAGGGTGTATATGGATTTGCTCACATCTTTATTTAAATTCTTCCAAATTTACAATCATTTCCGTTAATACATTCTATTAGAAAGATTTCATATTGACTCATTTGTGAATTTTCAGAATATTTTATATTTTTTAAGAATTTCCTTATTTTTACTGAAAAGAATAATTTTTATGCATAATTAAAATAGATATGAGATTAAATTTTTTTTCAATAGTATGCTTCACGTTTTAATAGAGTTTTCATGAATGTAAAACTATGAGCAAGTGATATTTTAATGATAAAAATGTTTAACTATATAAAAAAGATTCCATTTTCAACGCTTTTAATTATGAACTTATAAATAAATTTATATTTAAAAATGTATTTTTAACTTAATTGTTATACATGTATTATTATTATCATATTTAACAGTTTATTTGAATTAGTGTTTAGTATATTTTTTCCATTAAAGAAATAAGTTAATTTTCATAACTAAGTTTACTGATTCATTATGCAACATCATACTTATCTGTTTTCTAGTTCCCGCTCATTTTAAGCAAAAGTTTGTTGCACAGACAATTAGGACCGGGGAATCAGTCACCTTGAAATGTGAAGCCTTTGGAGAAAAACCAATGACGTACATGTGGCTGAAAGATAAACAGCCTTTTGCTGGCTTAAGCCACCCAAGGTAAGTTAATTTTTAATGAAAAATAAAGTCATTTTCTCCTTATGTGTGTGCTATTTAACAATGCTGAAAACTTTATATTTTAATTTTAAACTTCGCAAATTCATCTCAAAGCATAATGAATGCAAATTTACAAAATATTTTCAGTGATTTTCCTATAAGAAATATTATTATTTTCAAAATCCACATTAAATTAAAGTATATTTTGCTAATCATGTGTTTGCATAAGATTTTCTTAAATCTGTACTTTAAATGCAAAACAGCGACAGATATCATTTATTAATTTTCTATTATTAATTCTAAATAAAAGATATCTATATTAATTCTAAATAATATCTTTTATTAATTCTAAATAAAAGATATTTATAATGTATCGTATATTATATGGTATTTATCATATTTTGTTTAGAAAATACTTATCAGTTTAAAAATAATTAAATTATTAATTTTGATCCAAAGTTAATAATTAAGTTGAATTTAATATAAGAAATCAAACTTTGAATTATCAAGAATATTAATTTACTTGTTAGTGATAAACAAAGAAAATGAATAAACATTTAACGATTTTAAAATTATAGATATATTACGAAACAATAAGAATAATCAAAAGAAAATGAAAACCTTTTAAAGATATAATAATGTTTGAGCTTAAAAAGGGAAATAATCCAATAACTAAATAAGTAATATTGTAAAAACAATAAAATTAATTTTATCAAACGGTAATTTGTTGAATGAAATGCACTTTGAAACGGTGCTTCAGATTAGAAAAATAAATTTTTTAATAAATAAAAAATAATTAATATGAAAAAATATATCGAATGAAGTAGATTTCTGTGAATGTGTTTTGTATCAATGCCATGAAATTATCGATGACACTTTTGGAAACGCTATTACCTGGCATTTAAATTTAGTTTCTTGAAACAAATCATCTAAAAGTGTCATTTGCACAAGATTTTTAATTATTTCATGCAAATAATGGTTCCTCACAGTTTACACTAAAAATTAAAGTATTCGTAATTCTACATAGACTGATTAAAGTCTACTCCATCAACGCATTTCATGTGTAATATGAACTTTTCTATAAATTAATGAGATTATTCTGAAAGCTCCCTTATATCTAAGAAATAAAACTACTAGACATCAATGGTCACTCGTCACTATAACAATGAATTCCAATCAATACGTCCAATATTGATCTTCAGCTGCCTTTTTTTCGTTCAATCAGTAGCCTTTTTAGATCAATAGAGTAACCACGATTGACCTATTTGCATAAAAAAAAAGCTCTCGCATTAATAACCCTCTAATTTTTAATTTTTCTTTAGATTTTACTTTTTTTTTTTTTTTTTTTTTTTTTTTTTTTTTGCTAAAAGAATCAGTTTTTACAGTTTAATCTGATTACCAGTTCAGCTTCAAGGATCTATTAATACGAAACATTGTCAACATTTTCATTTTGATGCTTGCCTTCCAATGACTTGTTCCGATTTGTACCTTAAAGGTTCCAATTTTTTTAAGTTTATTTCACAGTTTTGAATTATTATAACAACATTTTTAAATTTGATTTCAGTTCAAAAAATATATCAAATAACTGATTTTAATTAAGCAAGTTAACGTTTGAGACTAGTAGCTGAGAGTCTGAAAAAAGGAGATTCTGCAAAATAATGATTTCCATGCTTGTGAGCATTTCTAGTTTTTGATGACATAAATGTTGATTTAGAAATGATTTTTTTAATTTGTTGTCTTATTCGTTTTAATTTATAGATGCGTTGTTTAATACATTAGTTATCGGAAATATAACAAATGTATATATAGTAGAAAACATTTATAATTATTCTGTACTCAAATTTAAATAACTACAATTTAAAATTAATTTATAATTTATATATATATATATATATATATATATATATATATATACTTTCGGTTGCTCTTTTAACCTTGTTTTCTTCTGTTTCCCTTTTTATTACTGCATATTCTGTTAACGCCGGTAACATTCCTGTGCTCTACAGCTACCACTTTACTTATTTATTTATTTTTACTATAGAAATCTTGTTTCAATAAAAAAAAAGAATGTGTAACCATCCAAATTTTGTCAATGTAAAGATAACAATAGGAATTAAACTGCTATTTTTCATATGATTCTGAGGCACATATTCTATAGATCTCATACTGCAATTTCATTTAGTTTTTCACCAAATGGTATATAAAAATAAAACAATATATTTTGGAACATATGTTTTAAGATATTTTACAGAAATTGTTTTTAATTTATTAAGTAGAAACACCTAATTTATAAAACAATATAAGATAGTTTTCTTATTTAATCTTTTAAAGTTAAGCTTATTCTGATGCATGAAGAAAAGAAAATTTTACAATGTATAAATATACAACAAATATATTTGCAACAATTTAAATTTTATTAAATATTTTATGATTACATTTCTAACATATATAAACCTTTATCATGTGTGCTTTATAAAGATCCTATTCTATTTGCAAAAATTTTTAATCATTTTAAATATTTATTTCTTAATTTATTTTTGGTTCTTTAAAAATTAACAGAATTTTGTAAATACCAGGAAATGTTAGTTAATTTTTTTAATAAATATGTGGGAAAATTAAAAGTAAAATTTCAAATCCAAATTTATGAAATATAAATTTAAAATTGTATTTATTGATTCATGTGGATTATCAAGATCAATTTTATCGGCAAAGTGAGTAATGGAAGATTCGAGTTCTCATTAGAGAGAATGGTAAAGGAATTAAGCGCCTGATTCAATCTGCCGTACGCCACTCACCTGTCAGAATCAACTTGGTTTGAAACTCGAGAATATGTATCAAATTAATTTTCTCATAATGAGTATTCAACCAAGTGTCAAAATGTACCAGTTTATTTCGTATGCAAGCCAGCATTTGCAATTAAATAAATTCAATAAATAAATTTAATCATATTCGAAATTTTTCCAAGAAATATGACTTAATTATTTGTGATTGTTTAACTTATTTAAATTTATATTCCTTGTGGTAAAATTTTCGGGAGCAAGAATATCACAAATTATTAAAAAATACATTTCTGTTTGGACATATAAGTGCAGTAAAATATAATTTTGAATTAATATATAACATTAGAACAATTTTTCAGCTATTAGAATACTTGAAAAATGACTCTGATGTCATAACAAACCCAACCAATATTTTGACTTTTCTTGTTATTGAGACAAAAAATATTACACTTAATAAATGTTTAATTCATTTAATAATTTTGTTAATCGAATATTTTTGAAATTTACAGTATCCAACTTGTTTAAATCTTAATTGAACAGTAACATATTTAATATAATGCCATTTTAGTGTTGCATGAATTCAATTTGTTTATGAAAAACAATTTGAATTCCATAGTGTTATAGATTGGAAACAAATTATTAATATCACCGATTCTTTTTAAAGAGTTTATTGAGAAAATATTCATTTAAGATATTAAAACTGAAATATGTTCTAATAACCTGTACTTCACGAGTATTTATTATTTTACATGCTAGTGGAAGGAAGGTTTTTATGAGCTTTCCTGTTGGGCAGTGATAAATAGTTTAATTTCGATTTACGAATTTAACTTTTAAAACAATTTTGTTTTATATATTCATTTTAGTGCATCTTTAGTTTTAGTTTTATTTTTGTCATTTTTCTTTAAATTTATAGTTGTGAAACTTTGATCATTTTTTTTTTTACTGAACAAAGATAAATTTTGCGAATCTCATTAAATATATTGCGTATCCTAAAATCCAGGATTTTTTTAAACAATTCTTAAAATTTCCCTCAAATCCAATCTGTATCTCTAACTGAGGTTCTTGCAGTTCAGGTGATACATCAGGTGATATTCAGCAACTTCAAGTGCAAATGACATAAGGTACTTTTACAAGAAAATATGACTTGGAATTGTCTTATGATGTAGTCATTTTAGACTCAAAGCACTTGTGAATCTTCCTTTCGGCACTCAAACTTTATTTAAAAAAAAATTAATAGAAATGAAGACAGCCAAGAAAGCTTACTCTTAACTGATTTAAGATGTCTTGAACGTTTACACAAATAAAATGGCAGAAAAAGAAAATGGCTTCACTTTGACAAAGAAAAGACCGAAATGAAATTTTAATTAGCAGTTGGCTAACTGCTAACCAAATTTTCATTTTAAAAGATTTTACTCTCGTTCTCAAGTGTAAATGTTGAATAATTAAAAATAACGAATAAAAATAAAGTTTTTAAAAATATAGTTTTCAAAGAGAAAAAAATTGATTACTTTGTCTGATTAATAAAATAAAAGTAATAATCGGTTTTAAGTATGACTTTTAGTTTGCATGGGTTTTTAAGCAGTTTGTATTTTTTAATATTTGATTTGTAAAGAGAAAACAATTTGTAGAGAAAAATAGGATTTAACACATATATTTTTCTATTTTATTAACTTTCGATTTTAAGAACTTTTTTTACTGGTATTTATGAATTCGCAAAGTCAAGTATCTATTGTAGCTAAAATTAGTCGTGAGTATTATCTAACAATACAATCGATTAGATGATAAATAAGGCAATTGTTTTTTTTCTCTTTTTATCTAATTAAACCATGATATTAAGTACATAAGTCACACATTTATAAATTTTAAATTCTAAATGAAATCTGAAGTTTCTGAAATCAAAGTTGCATTTATATTTTTGCTTCTCTCTCTCTCTCTCTCTCTCTCTCTTTTTTTTTCTTTATAAAGTTTAAAAGCATGATACAGCTTCAAGTTTAGATATAATTATTTAAATGTGAAAATATGATATAAAAAGTCATTCACATCCCTCTTGTGTAATTACATTTGTGAAATGTCTAGTCAAACTCGTTTTTATCGATTTTTTTTTTTTCTTATTAAAGCAAATACATCCTTGAAATATATCTCATATACTGACAACCACATATTAGAGATATTTTCACGCTATGTCCTGTTAAACATAAAAGGATTATTTAAGAGAAATTTCTTTAGACTTATCCAATTACCATTTTATCAACAAAGAAATTTAAGAGATTTTTTTAAAAACAAAAACTGAAAAAAATTAGCTAATAATGATTTTCTGTATTATTTTGGAAAGATATTTTAAATGTTACAGTACTTAAAATCTAGAATAAATTAAAAACTATTTAAGGTATTTTAGTTTTTTACATAAAATTAACAAACTAAAAATTCATTAGAAACACACACAAATTAAATTAATTTATTTATATTTAAAAGAAAAATCGCAATAAAATATTTTCAAATACGAAATGCATGTTTGAAGAATAAGAAAAAATGTTCCATGAAATATATTGCCATTGTCAAAATTAAGTTACAAAAACACAAAAAGCTAAATTTACTTTAAAAAGATTTGCTTCTATTTGAATTTCATCTACTCAGCTTTTACATAAAAAGATGCAAAAGATAATGTTTAGTAACTTTTTTCTCTACTTGCATAGCTTAAAAGTATAATTTTAAAAATGTGATTATAATTTTCAAAAAGATTCTTCTTTTAAAATGAGTATTAGTATTTAAAACTGTATAAACTCCAAAAAAGCAATAAATTTAAGCTTTAAATTTACTTAAACTTGATATTTAATAAACATTTCAAAAAATCGCTTAAAGCATTTTTTCTAAATTTTTGGAACATAAACTGTAAATTAATTTAAAATAACTATTAAAGATTTTTATTCTAAAAAAACTTAAAGATTTTTATTCTAAACATTTTAAAAAATTTCCAAATTTATATTAAGCTTAAGGATTACTGTTAAAACTTGATAATTATTGTATTTAAATCTTACAGACTATTTTCAAAATTCAGAATATTTACTACGTTGAAAAAAATGGTTTATTAATTTTATATATAGATTTTAGCTGATACTTTGAGATCAATTTTATAATGTGCTTAAAATTATTTATATTATTTCACTAAACATGCTAACTTTATAAGTAATTTTAATCCTTTTACTTTTGTTATATCAAATATATCTACTCAAAACATTTGTAAGCATAGTTTATAAATGACTATAAATATTTATATAATAGTTATATATTTTGCTTAATTTATTGACGATAAAGTTATATTGATAACACTGTCTCTATCTAGTAATATTAATTAAAAACAATAGTTGATTAAAAAAATATTAACAGACAAATCCTTTTTTTAATCGTTTCAAACTATTTGTGTTTCAAACTTTTTTCTATATTTCCATCTATGGAAAATTTCAAAAGTGCAGTGAACCCTTATTAATCCGTACCCAATTAAACCATACTTCGCTTAATCCGGAGAGCCTCTTACATTGATTATATAAACATATATGTGTACATACATATGTGTGACAACAGCAATGAAGCCATATCTGGATATTAGGAGCATTCGCCAATTATTTGATCACACTGAAATAGTTTCATTAAATTAAATCAATAAAAAATCAGTAGCTTCTTCCTGAAAAACTAACTAGAAAGTGAGCGTGTCAAGCGTGATTATAGTTAAAATGAACCTGAATCATCTAAGTAATTGTTCATCTGATATTTTTCGTAAGTAAAATAAGTATGTACATACTATTTAGTTTTCTCTAATACAGTTTTATATTTCGCTTTCTCAAATTCAAAATACAATTTTTTATTGTATACAGTAGTATTTTTTATGTAAATTGGCTAAATTCATTGTTTATTTTGCTTAAGCTATACTTTGATCAATTCGGAAGAACTGGATCCCCTAATGTTTAAAATGAATGAGGTTCTTCTATAAATGCGTTTTAATTTCATTAATTAAAATTTTAAAAATGTATATTTTTAAATAAATGTATTATCTTTAATATTAGCACAAAACTTTCATTATTTTTACAGATTTTAATGTATATTGATAAATTATTGAAGAGCATTTCAAAATTAATACTTTAATTTCTTAACAAATGTAAGATCATTTTCGTAAAATTGATCGAATAATAGAACTTCTGAATATTTAACGGAAACATCACTTTTATGGACATTTTATACATATATTCTATTTATATATTTAACTGATTAAAGTGAAACACAGTTGGAAAATAAACAACATAATATAAAATAAACGAATTTTCCAAAAAAAAAAATTATCAATTTTTCTTTTTTAAATTTTGTTAACTAAAGTATTTGTATGGAAATTTTCTCATGGTACTAAATATAATTTTTTACTACATGTAGTTTGTGTAGTTTATTTATTAATATGATGTGATTAAAGAGGAACTATTCTAATTTATATGAATTTTTTTCGAAGAGTAGACAGAAGAAAATTGAAATGATTTGCCTCAAAACTCGAGAAATTAATTCTGAAGCATAATGAGATATTAACTTTATGGTTATTTTCTCTAAAATGTAACTAAAAAATGGATATTTTAAAAAATATAATTTGCATAACATGTGCATAGAATAATAAATATACTTAACCTGTTGCATTAGTAAACCATTCGATAGCGCGTTTCGTAAAAAAAAAAAATATATAAATATATCCATTTGGTAAGTAGGCAGAAAAAGACTTGCATTAAAGGTCTTTTTCTCACATCTAAGTCTAAAAGTATCTTGCAGTGTCCCAAGTGAGCTTTCGTGTTAATGGCATCGAACTAGAAACTGCACAGGAAAGTTAAGAAAAATTCTAATCTAATTCCGGAAATGGATAGTAACTAAAAAAGAAACTCTCTGTTCTGAAATAAAAAAGTAGCTAAAGTAAATAATAAAAGGAAAGCATCGAAAATAAAATACCAAAGGAATTTTCTTCTTTTACCAGCATTGTTGGCACTGTATGTGAATCAGGTGATGTTAGCTCTATATTGACCATTTTCCACTCTTCATTCTCGCCAAACTATCTCAGGGGAGCACTCTACCTTGATTGAACCGATCGTATCTGAGCAAGAGAAACTCACTTTCTTTGAAGAACAAAATTGAGTGCTGGATAACAATGGTCCTTCGACTGTTTGTTCCATTTGCTATAGTTAATGCTCATAAAAATATTTATGAGTAGTTGAAATACTGTTAATATTCCTTCAATCTGTAGAAAAATAAAGTGAATATATTAAATTAAAATCTTTTGACTCTTGCAAAGATGTTTTTTCACAGCTTCAAATTAAATCATTTATTATTCTGATATTTTATACTTTTTGAGAGAAGAATATTTTTCTCTTTTGAAATATTTGCATTTTTAAAAGTTAAGCGTGTTTTACCTATCTTACTAATACATATATGAAACTCGATATATGTTCTTATTTTAAAAGTATTATTCAGAGAAATAATCAAATATAGAAGTGTAAAGATCTCCATATTATATAATATTCATTATTGAATGGGGTAAATCTTGATTTGTGTCCTGCCACACACCCAAAGATACTGAGAGCATGCAGTTCTGCAAGGATATAAGATGTATATTTTTAACCTGCAAGTCATAGTTTTCAATTGAAAATCTCAGGTGATAATTTAGAGGGGATACACGCGAATCATACGAATTTCAATTTTCAGGCCTCACCAATTCATTTTGATCATTCAGTGAAGATGGTCAACGTGTGTAATTTGCGTAACCTTCCACTGCTTCATGAGATCATCAGTTGACATCATGGCTAAGATAGTTCTTACGCAGTTGCGTTTTGCGGTCACTAGTTTTATCGTGACATTTCTAGTAAAGTACGAGGCATCCAACCGCATTTTATTTTACTTAAATTTTTGCTTTGTTTTTTACTCATCGGCATATTTTTTTACATTACTTTTCCTCTTCACATATATTTTATTTTCAGATACTACATGCGAGTTTACACAGAATGTAACTGGCACAAGAATTTTATACTAATCCACAATTGTACTTCTGTAAAACTTTAATCACACCCACATTATGGAAGATTAGAGTGCATTTTATCAATTTAAGTTTATGATTCTTGATCATACTGATAAAACTCCTATAAAAAGTTAATTTTGGATTTTTTTATCAGTATATGATTGTTTATTTAAATTGTTAACAAACTGTGATATTTATAATGTTGAAATAGAAAATATCAGAAATATATACATTGACTGTGATATGAGTCGGCATAATAAATTATTAATAAACGTCTACAAATGTTTTAACTATTCCATTTAAAAGTATATAAACCATTTTAAATTTATCAAAGTTGAAATTCCCTTTTTTATAAAAATATTCCAAAATTTATAATATAAATGCTTATAGATTTGTGACATCAAACTAGCAAATAATTATTTGAATTTAATTAAAATTGTCTATTACTTTATAATATTAAGGAACTTTTATTTCAATTACTACGAACATCTGATTGAAATCAATTCCATTAATCAGAACAATGTATCTAACAGGGAGGTGAAGGGCAAATACCGCAAAGAGCCAACATAAGAATATACGTTATCGCGCGTGTTGAACATCAAATCATGGATCAATTTCCTGTTCACAAGCAGGAGATTCAGGATCTAGTCAAAGCAATAAATATCTTAATATGTTCTGAGAGAGAGAACTATTCTCTAATCGAAATATTTATTTAACAAAATTAGAGAAACTCTGCAAATATTCTGAAAGGCATATCGCTTCACAGCATTTCAACAATTATTTATTTGTATTAAATTATGTGAGGAATAATTAAAAGTAAAATATATAGTTGGTTTTTTTCATAAAAAATTATTTTTTAGCTTAATTTATCATGTTTCTTACATTTATATGTTGCCAATAAATTAAATTTAATAGTATTTGTTAGGCAGTTAAGAAAAGATGCAATACACTGCTAATTTCATGAGTAGCTGATTAATATTAATGGTTGATAATATTACTCTGCTTAATTTGGATCGTGTATAACAGATCTACAACGTTAATGAACATAATAGTAAATTTCATACGTTCATTGATTCATAAAGGTGTGAATGTATTGTTTCTGTAAGTCCAAAGACCGGTGCACCAGAGATTGAACACAATCTTAGTTCCTTTCCAGTTAATGCCAACATAACAGTATTCCAATGTACTTAAATAATTAGACATCCAACAAAACTTTAAAAAATAGTGACGTTACTTCTTTACATTTTCCTTCCAGAAATGTTGAGTCACATTCTCTTCACTCCTGTTTGAGCCCAACTTATGACTTCTCCAGGGTTCGTTTTCAATACATTTCCACTCCTGTCAATAAAAAATAAATTCTTTCCTAACCAATTTAGACAAATAGCCTCGATAATTATAAATAAAATCCCTAAAAGTGACATCTAGATTTCACTGATGGCTGCAAAGACAATGATTTTGCAGGTAGCAACATTTACATAGAAACTCCAAAAAATAAATTTTCTTAATCCTTATTAACCAATATTTCTGCTCCATTTTCAGAAGTGAACTACTTGTCATTGATGTTGGTTTTGAGTACATTCTGAATAAAAATAATTATGAAGACATTAGGATTCCTACTAATAGCCGCAATTGAATACAACTTCTCTATAAAATGATCAGCATTGGAGACAAAACAAGTAAGCTCGATCTTGTTAAAGTTGCAGATCATTTTTCTTCAACATGACAGTTACTTAAGTGAATTCCGTTTCACGTTGAGTTTTTCAGTAAAGACATAACAGACAATCTGTCTAAGTAGGACTAATGTCCAATCGTTTCTTCAGAATTTACCAACCATAAATTTGTTTCCCAGAAAAAATGCCAAATTAAAAAGAGTTTTCTAGTAACCCTCTCCACTCTCCTCATACAAGGCTATTAAACTTAGTCTACCTTTATCACTCTCATGTGACAGAAAAAAACTGCAATGGCTTTTTCAGCCTAACCACTGGCTACCTGAAATTTCTTAAAATTTCTAAGTGTAAGAAATCGTGCCCTTTGTCCAAAATACCGGTAACACTAGGCCTCTGCTAAACAAATGTCGAAATGTTTTGGTCTTCTTTGGGAAGAAATGTTTTTCTTTGCTTCTTCTTGACTTCAACCTTCTAAAGGTCAACAGAGTCCTGCATCTGTTCTGTGTTTCATATTGGTTAGAGATTAGCAACAACATAGTTATTTTTATAGTACTTTTATCATATTACAAAACAATAATAATCAAGATTATTAAAAACACCTAAACGTAATTATTTTATTCTCAAAAAACCTGATTGAAATACATATTACAGTGAAATTATTATTTGATTAAAAAGATATTTATATTTTCAAGATGTAAATTTAAATACATTTTTTCGACCTGTTCTCATTCCATTATGGAGACTTTATTCTGTCTGTGCTTTTTAGTCTTAGATAAGAATGTTATTTTTGAGATTGCTTAACAAATGTAATGCATTTATTATGAATAGATTATCATTGACTGTTTAATGAAAAGTATGACTCATTAAAAATGTTTGCTATTTTTCGTGGTTTAATCTTTTAAAGTTTTACTATGTTTGTCTTTTGAAGCATACAATTTTTTAGTTATTTTTTAAAAAACGTTTTTATAGATGTTGTTTTTCTTAATATTTCTTCATTTGAAACTTTCACTGAACTTACACATTAACTTTAAATATTAACTGTATTACAGGATTCAATCATCTTGTCAATTAATACTTAACTTAGAAAAATAAGTTCTTATAATTCCATCAACCACTTTGTGCTTTAGGTACATGTTGAGAGAACAGATGTTGAATTCTGGACATTTGTCAGAACTTACAATCCATGTTGTGGAGCGCCAAGATAATGGTCTATATACGTGTGTTGCATCTAACGCTTTTGGGCAAGATGAAAAACACAACCAATTGACGGTTCAAGGTATTTTTTATATAATGTTATTCATGTATACACATGCAAACATTCACGATTCACTCCCAACCATTTTAATACAGAAAAATGTATAATAACATAAAAATTGAAATTGCAGGTTGCCTTTTTTGACATTTTTAATAGAAGCCTGGGAATAATAAAAAAAATAAAGTTTTTTTTTTTTTGTTATCTATGTACTAGTTTAAATTCGCATGTCAATTTCAAATACAGAATGTTACATTAAGTTTATTATTCACATTGATTTTAAATATTTTATATCATATTGATATAAATTATTTAAGATAGATTTTAAAATATCCATATAACAATGTGAAATAGGTATATTTAACAAATTACTCTAAAAATAAAGAGTATATCTAACTCACATATAATTTATTCATTTAAAAGGCAAAACTAAGGCAAAATTTTAATTTTATATAAATTTAAAATGATTTTGTTTTGTATGTATTCACAATATTATAAAAAAAGTATGGAATATAAGTTAAAAATATGTATAAAAATACCTCCAGATCAAATGTCAAGTTTGAGGAGCTACCTTTTCTTAAATTGCACAAAAAGCATATTTGTCTATCAGAGATAAAATTTTATGTATTTGTTTTTTTATAAATAAATTAATGAATATAAATATAATTTAAGTATCTGAAACTCTTACCACCAATAAAGAAACACATTATAGCTAACTATTTAAAATACATTTAATTTTTTAAAAGCATGTAAATGTCTTATGTATTTTTTTTTTATTTTAGAGATATATTTTTAACCTGTCAGAGGCTCTTTTATAGAAATATACTTAAAGTTTAAGCAAGTGTATTATACATTATTATCTAAGCTGATTAATTATGAAAGTAAAAAAAAAAGAAAAAAAATTTGTTCATAATAGTTTTATTAAACTTCATTTTATGTGTTAATTTTCATTTCATTTGAAAAATATACTCTAACATTTCTTAATTGTAATATTAAGCCCACTTATATTTTCTTAATTTTATAAAAAGAAATTTATTAGCAGAAATGTGATGCAATTCCCACTAAAAATAAGATTATTTTCAATATATTTAGTCATATGCTAATTACCAAAAATTAAAGAAAAATTACAAAAATAGCGAAATCCCTCCCAAAAATAAGCCAACCTCAATGAATTTGAATATGTTGGTGAGTAAAAGGAGTTAACAAATATGATATTATGCAAAAGAGTGTCGTTGTAATTGGAATACGTCATTTACGAGTATCATAAAAATGGACACCTCAGAGCAAGGCTGCAACTAATCGCTATGTGTCTGAGATTAGAAATCTGCTATAATGAAATTATAATTATGACCTCTAGGCATCGTTTGATCGAATTTTGATTGCGAACTATTGAGAGACTAGATGCAGGACAAATTCAGATAGAAGTGGCTAGATGGCTGAATGGGAATCAGTCTGTAATTCATTGAATTTAATAACAATTTCTAACTACGGATTCGGCATCCAGGAGGATTTGTCAATGACTGCCATGTGCTGCCACGTGTGCCAGGGCCGATATTTGTCATTATGCGCACGAAGGCATAGAAACGCAACTCCAGTTGAACTCCTACGCTGCAAGCTTTGAAAGATTGATATCCAGATCAACAATACGTCAAAGGCTTCACTGACGTAATCTTTATGCCAGAAAACCAGTCATTTGCGTCACGCTCACGTCACGTCAAAGGCTGGAACATTTGAAATGGGCACGTCAACATAGCTTTTGGAGGCTTGATCAATATGGGGTCAGTTCTTTTGACAGATGAATCCGGGTTTAGATTCGAAAGTGACAGTAGGTGCATTTTTATCTAGAGAGAACGTGGAACTCGTTGTTATCCATTAAACATCCGTTAAAGAGATTCTCTCGGATCAGGCAGTATCATTGTTTGCGGTGGAAGCACAGACCTTCATGTCATTTCCCATTAAAATGTTAATGCGCAAACCTATAGAGGTGACAACCTGGAGGCTTATATGTACCCTTATGGTGGAACAATAGATGATGCTTTCGTGATACAGAATGATAATGCAAGACCACCTCAGGGCTCGTACCGTGGATACTTATCTTGAACAGAAAAAAATTTTTGCTCATGTTGTGACCACCTCTATCATCAGACCTTAACCCAATCGAGCATGTTTGGGATTCTCCAGGAGAATCTCTAACGACTCTCAGTCCTCCTCTGAGAGCCATAACCAAGTTTTCAACATCTTTGGAAGAGTAATGGCTAGCACTTTCTGCACAATTAATAGACCGAAATTAAAAGTACCACATCTCTCATATACTGTATCCTGTATCTTCTCGAAAGGATCACAACCCATATTAAAGGTATTGTTCCTATATCAAACTTATACCTCCCATTAGTTCATTGTATACATATGCTAATTTTTATGACATAATTGTTTGATGATTTCTTTTTATGCTATTTTATACCTTCTTATGTATTGTATAATGTGTATATGATTTATTAAATTCCACAAGTATAACTTTTTCATTATCGTTATTTTTGTGGTTTTTCCTTAATTTATGAAGAAACTCTTTATTAAGAAACTCTCCTTATTTATAACTAGATTGAATTTATTTTTATTGCTCATGTAAGAAACTAAACATTCAAAAGCATGTTACATCACATTTTTCGAGATTACTTTTTTCTGATTATGTTCTTCATGATTTCCTTAATAATAACATTTTATAATAAAATTAATAAGAATTTTCCTTAAGATGTCAACAAAGGTAATATTATGATGAGCAATATAATAACACTCATCAAAACAGATGTATATCAGAATCAAACTCTATGGATATGTTGTAAGATGCAAACATACTATTTGAAATAAATAAAAATATGTAGCTTTAAGTGTAATGGTTGGTATAGAATCTATCAATAAGAATTATTATAAAGATTATATTTTTTCAGTTTTTTAAATTAAAATTTTAAAAACAAAATGTAAGGAACTTGAACCGGAATTGATCAACAGAATTAGTATGAAAATGTTGAGTCAATATTTTATGTATGTTTTTGCAAAATACTGCATTGAATAAAAAAAAAACATTAATAAATGTTCTGAGACAAGCTTTTTAAATTTGTAATTTTTAATTTTTGTAAATATTTATAGAACGCCCTGATGCTCCAACAAATTTAGAAGCAATACATACTAGTGGACGTAAAGTCGTCTTAAGATGGACAAAACCATTTTCTGGAAATTCAGCAATTGTAAAATATATTTTAGAATATGTAGAAGGAAAAGGTAATTTAATTAAAATTTTATCTGTGTAATAAATAAATTCGAGACGATAAAAATATGAATTATTTTATGAATTTTTAGTGAGTATATATATATATATATTTATAAATTATCTTAATCAATTTACATCTCATGCATTTAAAGACTATTATAACTAGGTCTACTCGATAAGTCAATTTGATGCATTTTAGTTTTGTACGAAAATTGCAAGAAAATTTTATATTTTTGGTATTGGCTTTTATTCATTGAACGGGATAAATGCATATTATTTTCATCAAAAGATTTGAAATATTGGAATTTTTTATGTGTTACACTTATCTCTACGGATATGCCTCAATTTGATGATCATTATGTAAATATTTTTTTAGTAAATTAGTTTTACCCATGCAAAAATCACTGTAGTAAACAAGAATATGAGATTGTCAGTGCCATTACCTCAAATGAAACAAGCCCGATAAGCAATGTAATAATAGTAAAAAGAACGAAGCTCGAAATGTGAGTTCAGTCAGAAATAAAATGTGTGTGTAAAGCAGAGAGAGAAACGGTGAATGTGTGTAAATGTTAAAGCAAGGTAATGAAATATTATTGAATAATAAAAATTCTTCATAAATACAAATCTCATAATTCTGTTTTTTATTATAATTATTTTATTATCTAAGTAGTAATGTGTTTTTTTTTCTTTTAAAATATGTATTCATTTATGCCTCAAATTTATTCGTATTCGTAGAGATTTGCATATAAGAAAAATCAATGAGTCTAGAGTTAAAAGTTAATAATTTATTATTTCTGTTAACATAATCAAATTGCAGACCATTAAAAACAAAAAAGTTAAACTTTGAAATTAAATTTAAAATATAAAACTGCAAGACGAAACATTAGAAAAACAAGGTACAAATTAAGCAGATTACCAGGAATTAATGAGAGCAAAGAAGTAAAAGCTCATTTAATTTGTTTCTAATTAAACGTCCTTTCCCTTGGAGAAAACATTACTTTACTTAATTATACTCTGCATTTTTAAATGTCTACAAATAAAATAAAAATACTAGAGAAAAATAAATGGAACATTTTTACAACTATGTATGGTTAAAATACCTATTAGCAAGAGTTTAACAAACCAATTTATAAAACTGCTGAACATTAAGTATAAGTAATACTTCAAACTTCACAATCATGTAAAATAGTTAAATTAATAAAATATATTACAATATTTTAGATTTCTTGGTTGTTTCTTGGAAATCTCGGATATTTTTAAACATATTATTTATTAATTTTTGCTATATCTATATACACAATTTACCACAAATTAAGAAATTCTCCTTTTTTAAATGCATTGTTATATAAAGATTAAGCTTTAAGTATGTTATTTAACCATATACAGTTAAGTTATTAATTTACGTTTTCATAAAGCAACGTTCTGCGATTTTCTAAGGGCTTTATTTCTATATATCCGTTTCATAAATCTGGGAAACAAAATGTGTTGAAATACATTGCAATAAAGTACCAGTAAAATTATTAATTAAATAATAGATCATATTCTAACTTTTACAAAATACAGATTTCTAATGAAATTATTTATTATTTCATTGAAAATTTGGATTTTGTAAACCAAATTGCCATTTATGTCATAATATTTTGCTCATAATAGAAATAATTTATAATGATTTTATGTTGTTTAACTTTTAATTGATTATTCTTATAAATATTTTACTTAATTTAATTTTTTTTCAAAAGCTTAAATTTAATTACATAATTATTAGAACTTTAAAAATGTTTTTGAATATGTTCTCTTCACTCTTTGAGAACCATTTAAATTGTTATATTAACATCTATTAAATCGATGATTCTGGAATTTTTTTGTAAATAAAATTAGTTCTCTTATACTTTATTTTATATAGAGGGGTGGAATGGACGCATTAAAGAATTAGTAGCCGATGGCGACCAGTTACAAATCAATGTGGAGGACCTTCAACCTGTCACTCAGTACAGTTTTAGATTGGTCGCCGAGAACTCAGTTGGGCGCAGTCTTCCCAGCATTCCCTTGGATGTCATCACTGAAAGTGAAGGTACAACCTAGAGTTGTTGCACTCTCAAAGTTTCTATTACTCTTTTCGTTTCCAATTTCATTTATTTTCTTTGTTTACTTGGATTCTCTTTTCGATTTCCCAAAGTTTGAGTCTGTGCAATAAACACAAGATTTTTATTGTTTGTTTCTTTAAAAGATGGGTGAAGCGTTTGTGTGTGAGTTGTAATTTTTCTACCACGTTTTAATGAAATTGTTTTCAAAGAAGAGAGTTGTATAAGACAACAAAAGAATTTTATTTTATCTTTTTCAGTTTACTGAATATTTGTTTGAGTTGAAATTTTGAGTGCC
>JAPDSC010002192.1:519-20176 GCA_026290005.1 Latrodectus geometricus
CACAATGCTGTAGATCGTTTTTAACATCTCAAAAATATCACATAGTTGAAAATGTAACTTTTAAATATATAAACAAGCAATTTTTTCCCATAATTCAATAATTAGGTTCTTTAATTTTTTTCACTAGCCTTTTCCTTTTTATAAATTGTCTAATTGCTTCTTGAATTAAAATGTATCAAATACTGTTTATATTAATCAATAAGATTAAGAATACAAATTAAAATTTTAATAAAACACAATTTTAAAATATCTTTTGTCTAAAAGTCACAAATGAAATTAGTTAGGAAACTTTGAATATATGTATAATATTTAAATGTTTTCAAGTTCATTAAAAATTTGTCATTTGCAATTGTAAAGACACAGTTGGATGTTATTACCTTCTTCTTTACTGTTCACACAAAAAGATATCTGTTAACTCTTTTGAAACAAAAATTTGTAAAAATTTTTTAATTAAACTTTTATTTGAAACAGATTTATGGCTAATCAATTTTTTAAAAATAAATAGTTAAAATTAGAAAATAAATTCATTATCCAGTCAGGAACTTCCTTTGAATTTAAATTTTGAATCTATCATTCTATAAAGCAAAACATTTTGTTTGTAAGAAATTTAAAAATGATTATTTAATTACTTTTTTGCCAAAACAAATTAATTTCAAAAATCAAATTTACTTTGCAATTTATTGTATATTAATATTTCTGATTAGAAGATAAAGAAAATGAGATATACTTGCTTAATATATATTTTAATTATAGGTTTATGTCATTTTATTTTTTTATCATTGTATTATGATATACAAGAATTTTTTCTTTACTATTATCCATTAACTATTTTATTATTTAACAAAATATTTATTAAGTAAGATTGAATCATTATGACTAAAAAACATTTGCACTAATTATGAATTGTGTTGTGAGATAATAGAGATAATAATTAAATTTTATGTAAACTTTTTTTTGAAAATATTTTCTTAATTTTTCTTTTATCAGAATTCATTTTAAATTATCATCAGTCTCTGTTAATAAAGTATAAATTACAGAAATTATAAGTTGATTACTTAATGTGGTTCGTAGGAAGTATATTCTTCAGAATAATATTTGTATTTCATTTCTTGTCTATATTTAAGCATTTTTCTTTGAAGAGAAATGTTGAAATAAGCTATTGTATAATTCTAAACATCTTGTTAGTAACAAGTATTTTTTTTACCTGTAAATGTATTCAATAAGGTTAAATGTTTTTTTTTTTTCTGTGATTTAAATACAAAATATTTACCGTGTGAAGGTAAACAAGGAATTTTTGTATGTGTAATTGAGTTTCCAAATAAGAACCTAAAATAAAATGTATATAATATAGGTATTCATTTCTGATTTTCAATAGAAAATATAAATTATACAAAATGTTTAATACTAAATTATTCTTTCAAACAATGTCAGCTCATTAACTTATCTTTTATTCTCTATTTTTATTCAATTTTTCCAATTAACATTATGAAACTCTTACTCCTTCATTATTTCTACTTACTCTAGTTAGCAATTTGCCCACTTAGCCTAAGAATGAGTATTAAATTAATGGTCTAATCTTAAAATTGCTTTTTATTATTTAGTTATAACTTGTAATATATATGCTAATGTTTTGTTCTACAACATTTGCAGTTTTTTTTTTTCCCCTTAGTTTAAAATTTTATTTCATAAAAGTTTTTGAATATAATATATTAAATGAATTTAAATGCATAACTAGTTTTGATCTGTTAACCTTTCTTTCCCATTAAGTTGGTCTAGCTATGGAATATTTAGGATTCTGGCAGTTCGATTCCAACCTTAAATATGAATATTTGTACTGATTAGAAATCTTATTGAATCTAGGTCCTAGTCCAACTAACTGTCATGTGCAAAAAATAATTGTAGAATGACAATCAAACTTCCAGAGGAAACTCTTTTTATTAGATGGTTTTGTTGTTTTTTCATTTATATAAAAATATTTTTAAAATTAATGAATTTAATCTGCAAATAATTGTTTAATGGTTTTAAGGAAAAGTAAATTTATGAACTTTGATTTACAGAATTTAAATCTTTTTATTAGGTGTTGGCTATAGAACATCCAAACGCTTGAAGCAAATGAATATTTTGACTTGCAAGGACTTACAAAATGTAACATTGATAAAACTACAGCTAGAATTTGGACGTAAAACAGGAGATTCTCTTTATTATAAATGTAGAGGAAAAGATAATAGAACTGTTCAACTACAAAAGAGCCGAAAATCAGTGTCTGCTGAAATTAACTATGCTATAAGATTTGAAACAGTATGTCGTAAGCTTCTAAATTTTGATGTTTTAATATTTTTAATTTTTATAAAAAAGGATGTAAAATAGATGTTATATGCTAAATTTAATATCTTAATATTGTTTTCAGTGAAATATTATTTGGAATATACATGCATTATGATAAAGTTTTTACTTTCAGTTTGTTTTTGTAACTTTTAAAATTTTGAAAACTTATTTCACTAAACCACAATTATCATCAATTGTAAGTTAAAATGCTTAAATTTGTCAATTGTATTTTATTGAATTGTTTTATTTAAATTCATTAAAGAAAAGCAAAAACTATAAATGACTATGAAAATCTCAAACTAGTTTTATAAACTATAAAACATTTCTTAAGTGATTTCAATGTCCCAAAAATTATCAGAAATTAAATTAAATCAAACAAAATGAATTGCCAGCACACATTTATCAGAAAAAGTGTATGCATACCAAATATAATGTGAAATAATTTAATTAAAAGTTATCATATATGAAAACTTTCAAAGGCAAAAATAATCACTTAGCAGCATGTTTTCAATAATCGTCAGTGCCATTCAGCGATGAATGATGTTCTTTGAAAAAAAATTTACTGTTAGTTATGAAAATTAGTAAAAGTTGCAAGACAAATTCTTTCAACAGTTAAATGACAAGAGCATTACATATTCCTGAACTTTCTTAATAGGTGCTTTAAAGTTTGCATTTGCTTTTGTAATTTTAACAGAGATTGTTTCACATTATAAATTTATTTTCAGAAAATATCAATGCATTAAATAATATATCATTTTTAAAATTTTATTTATTCAGTTAAAAATATACATTTACTATTTTAATTCACTGAAATTTCCTATATTCTATGTTTTGTGGGTTATAAGAATTCTTGATTTAGTTTTATTGCTAAAAATTTCATGTGGTATTTATTCATGATCATCAAATAGAGAACTTAATTTTAACTGTCTTGCTGTCTTTAAAGTATTTCATCAAAATATTTTAATGTATCAGAATAAGTTAATTTGACTAGAAATTGTTAAATTATATTTTTGTGTTTTAACAAATTATGTTAATACTGTTTACTTCTAAAAAAAAAATTAAATTATTATCAAATCTTTTTTTATCATTGTCCACTGAAAACTTTGATTTCTAATTTCTTACCATTGAATAAAAGACTTTAACTGTCTTAAAATAACTAATTTTCAGCAATAGATTTACTTGTATTACAAATTGAATCAAATATATGCTGCTATTCAAATATAAGATTTTTATTATATAACATTTAACAATTCATTTAAAAGGCAGTTTGAATCTGTTTACTTTCAAATTTAGTACATGAGAATCAATTATTTACCGTAACATGTCAACCTACTATACATTTTTCATAAGGAATAAATGATTGCATTGTGTATCTTGATTATAGATACCAAACTGAATGGTTAGTGGTTTGACACAGTTTTACAGCTATTGAGATCAATTCTTTTTTAGTTATGAATGTTTATTGTAGTTTAGAATTTACTTAAACTGTAGACTAATGTGTGACCCTTCTATCATCAATACATAAACATGGTTTAAATATGTGTTTATATCATGAGCACAATAATGTATGCTATACCACTAAAAACACATTGTTTTTGATTTCTCATTATGGTAGCTTGATAATGGACATTTGAATAGACAGAATTTTAAATCATCATGTATCTGTCCTGAATTTTAAAAATGATAGCTTTAAATTTTACATGAATAATAGTTAAATTCTCAATTTAATTTTTCATTAACATGATAGTTGATTTCATTCTAAAGAAATTCTAAGAAATATAGTAAGTTGTTATTAGTTTATATTTAATTTTATTATCCTGAATGATTGAAGAAATGTATTTTTTTTTTCCCATGTTAAAAACACATGTGAAAATATTATTTTCATCAAGTTTTATTCCAGGGTTTAAATACTTATCAAATAATTTTTATTTTATTTTTAGAAAATATCTTAATTGTTTGATATTTGTCTTTTAGAATGAAGATGTAAATAAATTTATCCATGAATTAGCTGTGGAAGTAGAGAATAGACTTAAAAAAATAAATTGTAAAGGAAAGGCACTCACTTTAAAACTCATGGTAATTATTTAGTCTGGCAGTTTATTGTATAGTATATATAAATATATTTGTGTTTAATTATTCTTTTATTAGTAGGCCTGAGCTACATTGTTGAGCAAAAGTGATGGGTAAGGGAGAAATGGATTTGTAAATTGTGATTTATGCTTAATTTTAGCCCAAAAGACAGTGATATATTAATGAATTCAATATAAAAAAAATTGTTGAAAAGTTGAATATTTACAAAAAAGGTTTTTGTATATATTTCTATAAATGCATATTATCTGAATTTATTGCTGTTGTGAAGAAAACATTTACTTCTTGTCAGTAAAATTGTGGGCATTATATGTTATAAGTTGCTTAATTTATAACACATTCTCAGAACAATAGAGAAAATATTGATTGTTAAATTGGATTAATCTTTTTTCTGGGAGGAAATTGTAAAATACTTAATCATCTTTCCAAAGTTTTATATTTTTAGTGTCTCATTTCATTTGAGTACTGATAATATTCTACCATAGATATTATTTGGTATTGTGACAATCTTGTAGTCTTTTTTTAAAGATGGGTCAAATTATTTTACGTAAAGTCAATACATATGACAAACTTCAATTTTTTCAAAAACTTAAATTATTCTTTTTTATATTAACTGATTAGTATCTATAAATCATTTAATAAACATGAATCATATTTAATATATTTAATAGCTCCTGGCCTCAGTTTTAGAATTAAATGACTGAATCACATTTGTGCATTTATACATTAAATTGTATATTAAAAGGTTTTATTATATATGGGTGTAATTTTAAAGATTTTGTTATAAATACATTTGAAATTCGTATGTTTTAAATCGGTTTACTTTTGAGATTTACTTCAACTTTGTATGTTATTTTATTTTATTTATTTATTTTTTTTTTCATTAATTTTTCCTTTTTTTATCACCTCATGAATTTATAGGTCAATTTATATTTGAATTGTGCATGAAACATCAGTTATTATAAATAGAAAATTTTGTTTATTAACACTAAAACTACCGAAAGGGATCATTTGACCCATTTTGCCGAATAAAAAAAATCCCCAGTATGTTTAGTATTAAGAAGCAAATTCATCTAAATAGAAATGATAGAATTCTATAATGTAACTCACTGTGTTTCTAAATGACTGAAAATTTTGCAGTTCTACAACACAACTATCAAAAAATGCAAAATCAATGGAAGCACATAATTTCTGTTGATTAGGAAATTATTTAAAAGTTTAAAAAAAAAAAAAAAAAAAAAAAAAAAACCCTGATTTAATGAAAATAGGTCTTTTAACTTTTCATATATACATTTGACTTTTTGTGTAAATATTTCATCTACCAGAGAGAATCTAATTAAAAAAAAGTGAATCTGATGAAAAAATTTGTAACTTTTAGTGTGATCAATCATACCAGAAAATTTCAAATATTTGAAGATAAATTGCCACTACTTGTTGATGCTATGAAACAAAAAAAGTAAATATAATTAAAAGATTATTTTCCAATCCTAAACTTTGTTACTTAAATTATTGATATGAACATTAAATACATAAAAATTTGATAGTACCAATACAACATAAAATGAAAAAAAAAATCCTAATATAAGCTGTTTGTTAATTTTGTATAATTTACATGTTATTTCTGTAACAAAATACAAACTTGATTATCTGAAGATCATTATAAGTAACATTATTTATGGGCTATCAGTCAAGAAGCTAGGAAAAGAAACACACTATAGACAATCAGACAAAATAAACCTAAAGACTTAATTTATTTCTTTAAATCCTTATTCTTTCATGAGAAAGGTTAGTTAAAAATCCAACTTACATGATTGAAATATTGAAGCTTGATTTACTTAATGGTGAATTTCCTGATTAAAATCAAGATGATAGAATTAAAAATACGGCAATCATTGAGATAGAAGTCATCACACTGAAGACCAAAATATATAATAGTGACTCACCATTGGTAAATTCTAAAAACTGGGCTTGCACATATTATTTTATTTGAAGAAATTTATTATTATTTTTAAGTAAGACAAATCAGTTGTTTAATTTCTTAAATAAATTTTGTGTGTTACGCGTTCGTCCATCACTTGATACCCCATATTATGATAATGACAATCACATATGAACTTTTCTAAAATGTTTTCATAACTTTAGAGAAGTTTATGCAATCTTTCTTCTGTGGTTTTCTGATTTCTTAAGTTCATTAATGAAGTCATCCAAATAAGTACTTGAAAGAGCTGTTCCCAGTTTCTTTACATTCTACTTCATTCTTTCTTCTTTAGTTTTAACATTTATAAGAACTTCCTACAACTACCTTTATCTGAAATATTTAACCTTTACTGTTATAAGACTGACGAATATATAAATGCAACATTTTTGTAAGAGTCTAAACTAAATACATCCATCTTTTATTTAAATATTCACATGTAACTACAACATTTTTATAACCATTGAGAACAATGTCTATCCTCCAGTTTTTAAAACACTGCATAAAGAATATCTTCAAAACATTCTTTTTAGTTACAAATAAATTTGTGTTAAATAATTAGTCTTCAAATAGGTAGAATAAATATATTGAGCAATTTTTAAATGAATAAAATTGCATGCTTAATCATTCTAGGTTGTTTATTATTTACAGTGCAATTAGAAATGAATTTAATATGAATAATGATCAGTAATTATACAAAATTCAGTCTTAACAGTGTTTCATCCTGTTTATGATTTATTGCTATATTTGCAGGAATTAATGAAATATTTTAAGATTGCAGAATGCAATGTTTTTTTTTTTTAAACCAAGCACTGTTTATACTTTTATTTTCTAAAGTTTGAAAAGTTCTATTTTATTAGAATTTTCCTCTTGTTTTCATTGCTGGAACTTATCTGATTTGTCTTGTCAATATGATTGTAATAAAATAATACAAGTTAAAAGTATTATAGAATTTTTTGTATCTCTCTGTAAGAGCAACTGCAAAGGAGCATTTGTTTAAATGAAAGTATAGAAGAATTCTAGAAAATAGTATAACTTGAGTTATTATTTAGTGGATATAGGAGAGTAGTATTTGATAAAAATATATTAAAAATTAATTGCATATTTAAGTTTTGAAATCTTGCTTTCTTGACTATATTTTTCTGTGGATTTAGCTTCAACAATTTACAGATTTCATTCCTACTGCCGATATAGATGACTGAGCTGGAAGCTGAGTGGTTAGCACTCTTGCCTTCAGTTCAACAGTTTGTGGGTTCGGAATTTAAACCATATGTTCATGTCTAATTAGTCCTCTTATGCTAAAAAAATTACCATTGAGCAACTGATTGCACAAATTGAAAACAAACAATAAATTGCAAACGTAAATGTTTACTGGAGTTCCAGATCCTTTTTCAAACTGTAGGTCTCAAATTTAATTAGTCATCATGCACAAAATTATCATTAAGTGATAAACCAGCCAGTCTGTCAAAACTATTTTTACATAGAAAAATTATAATTTTTCTGTTAAATTGTGTTCAGTATTTGATTTTGTGATATGAATTTTTATTATTTTATTTTAATTATATAAATTTAAAATGTACACAATTTTATTAATGAATATATAAAATTATCATCATTAAAATATAATTTATTTCTTCTTTGCAAAGATTAATCTTATTTCTTTGACATTTAGAATAACTTTTAGTATAGCTTTTACCATTTTATATTCTTAAAATAATTTCTTATTATAATATTATTCATTTGCAATAATGCATAATTATTACTGATGTGTTTATAAAATCTGAATTTTCAGATAAAGTTCCAATTTTCAGTTAAGTGTTGCAATTATTATAATGTAATATTAAATAATATTACATTATGATAATTGCAAAACTTTGTTTTTTGACAAATAATGAATGTATCTGAAAGATACCTTTATACCATTACCTTATAAAACATAAAATTTCAAAGAAAATCATAGGGTATAAAGCTAAAAAGGTTTATAAAGTTGTTTCATATAGAAAACTTAATTATAATTTTATGAAAGAATTTTTTGTTTAAAACATTGTTATTAATATTTATGAAGTTATTTTTATCAATATTGATAATTGATTAATGACTGAAAATCAACTATAATTTTTTCCCAGGTACGAAAATCTGATGCTCCTGTTGAAACAGCTAAATTCATGGGTCATGGTGTGTGTGATAATTTATCAAAGTCTGTAATATTAAAATGTGCTACAAATAACTCGAAGCTTATTGGTAATGAATGTTGTACATTGGCTCGTGCGTTAAACATTAAACCTCAAGACTTTAGAGGTGTATGTATATATTTTTCTTGAATATAAATTTAGTTTATATTTATAGAGTCAATTATATGATTTCTTATAATTTTAGTAAATTCTGGTTATTAAATTGTACAGCATTCTTATGCATTATTTTTTAAATAACAATATATTTAATGATACAAGATGTAAAAAATAAACGTGTCTTAAGAAGCTTATTCAGAAATCAGATATTTTTTATTAAATTTCTTATACTTTGCATTTCCAAAATTTTATTTCAATTGCATAAGCTCTCCTTTATTTAAAAGGAGAGGAAAGGAAAATTATTTTATGCTAATAAAGATTTTATTTTTAGAAAATATTAATGGGATATCTAAAGCTAATTCTTTTTTTAAAAAATATCTAAAAATATTTAAATTAACTATTGTGTTTTAATTTACTAAATTAAAGAGAATTGTTGAGTTATTATTTGCACTTTCATTATTTGCAAGAAAAATATATAATCTTATCATTTCAAGAAAGTTTATCCTCCTTATTTATTACTCACCTTTTCAAATATTACCATAATAAAAATTATTTTAAATAATAATATTAAAGTAAATGAATGCAAATATTTTTTTTCCTTTTACATTTTCATTTACATATTTATAATGCTTCATAAATATCGCAGATTTAAATTGAATTCTGGTTCATCAGAATTGAATATACCAAATCAAATTTGTTTAATGAAATTACACAATTTTAAAACAATTAGCTTGGTTAAATTCCTATTTCATTCTACAATACTACATTCAATTTAAATTAAAAAAGTATTTTTATTAAATTAATGAAATTAGCAATGGATTCAAAATATTTGCAAAAATTAGATTTGCATTGTAGTTCCTTGAAATCTTGTTTATTCCAGAAAAATCTTCTGAGCATTTTAACAAAAATTATGAAGGGCTTTCATCAGGAGATAAATATTTATGCTAAAATTATCAGATAAACCAGAAGCATTACAATACATAACATAATTTCAATCAAATTCTATGGGAGATGAGATTTGATTTTTTAACAAATCTTATAATCTAATGATAGATTGCAAATGTTTATTTGTAACTTAAGTCCTAATTTTGATTTACAAGGGAAAATATTTGTTTCTAATTAAATATATCCAAATATTTGTTTCAATTACCTTTTAATAGTAAAAATTCAGCAAGTCTTGTAAAAGTAAAGAATGGTTAAATCTCTGAATCTTGAGTTGTATAAATCAGACCTTTGTGAGTGAATCAAATTCATTGTACATTTTCAAGAATTTTCTCAACTAAATAAGAAATTAAAATTGACTTTATTCAATTCCAAACTTGAAAATAGTAATCTAAAAGAATTAAAAAGAGCTGTTACTTGTTATGAATAATCAAGTCATTCACTTGAATATTTTTCAAACTTCTTAAATTGAGGAATTTCGATAAAATTTCAACTATTATGTCCAGAGGAGAAATCATCAGTCTTGTAGTTGTGTTCCAAACAAATCAATCGATATAATTCAAGTTGTTGCATGTTCAGAAATATTTGATTCCCACAGCAATAGATGCATGTTTAAGAAATAGAAAGTGTTTTTCATTTTTAGGAATCCCAATGGTTAATGTTTATTGCAAACAGGATTCTAAAAATATTCTATGTATAGATGAGAGATTTTAATTAGTTTGCAATATTTAACTTTTCTGAAGCTAGGTAAACTAATACATTTATAAATAAGAATTCATTTACAAGAAACTTCTTTTTCTCAAATGACTGTATTTTTCTAAATAAATATATTTAATGCTATAATATTTATATTAACTTTCGAACTCTTTTGACATTTATTTTTTATTTTAGGTAGGGATTCATGTCAGTAAGTTAGAGTCTATCCATAATGAAAAAACCGCTAATAAAACATTATCCAATTTCTTTGCTCAGCCATGTGATAATTCTTCTAAAACAGAAATTGTTGCGCCAAAGGTAAATTAATGTAATTTTTTGTGCATGTATTTTGTGCATTTGTATTGCTCTTACTATGAATATCAAAGGTATATTCAATTTAGGAAATGCATTCTACAAAGCAGTTTAAAACTGTTGAAATACCATCTCCAAAGAAAAGTACTATCGAACACTTTCTTTCGAAACCTCAAAGCAAGTCTGCTTTCAACATAGCTGATTATAAACTTGAAGAAGTGAGTTTTTTATTATTATAATTTTATGTTTACTTCTATGAAATAAAATGTTGCACTTTTTTTAGTTTTCTTCTAATTTTAAATTTAAATTAATTTAAATTTTTTAACATTTAAATTACTAAACATTTTATAATTCATGCCTACTTTCAATACAAATCATCCAACGAGGAAAAATGCTTTGTGATATCTTTACTGAAGAAGCCTACTGGCCCTTCAACAGTTCCGAGGTTCAATCCTCAGGCTAGTCAAGGTTGGCTCTACCTTTCTTATCTTCAGTGTGTTGATAAACCAAGTATGCTAAGGAACTAAACACTGGAGCTTTTGCGTTAGGCTGACCACCTAATCAGGAACACAGTATTCGTATCACAAAAACAGATATGAGCACTGTTTTTGTGTGTGTGTGTGTGGGGGGTTTTTTTTTTTTTTTTTTTTTTTTTTTTGCAACCATTTTTTGTGTATGGGCACAAAAAATGCTGTCGTGCAACTGAGTTTAGTTTAGCTTTATATTTACTGCATGTATTGAAAACTAATTTGAACTAAACAATTAATTTATAAGTTAAACAAAGTGTTTTTCATTTAATACAAATTATTGAATGAAAAACACTGCGGAAGTTCTTACATTTCTAAGTATACAATTTTAAATTTTTTTTAAAAAATGTTTATACCAGAGCCAATAATCATTTTATCTAAAAAGATCTCATTGAGTTTTCTTTTACTACAAAAATGCTATCTAATTATACTGAAATTTAATAAAAATACAGAATTATGAAGACAAGCAAAAACAATTTTTTTCAACCATATATAAATAAACATATTTTCCAAACTTATGTGTATTAAATATTATATTTTAAAGTGATATTTTTTAAATATTTTTATCACTTCTGAAACTTTTTGACATGCCCCCAAGAAAATGTTTCTAGAATTATCATGTATTGCATAACTGATTTAATACCAATATGTGCTTCATACAATATAGCTAAAAGATGCTTAGAAATTCTGCCTTTTGTAACAATCAAATTTATTTAATAAGTTCACTGTTATGCAAACAGTGAACTTTAATTAATCACTGTTCTTATATATAAATCAGAAGCTGAGTTTTTCAAATTAATAAATAATTCTATAAGCACTGCTGCTTCAGTACCTCCAGAGGCAAAAGACAGAATTTATATTCAATGAATAGGCAATCTAAGATATTTGAAATTAAGTTTTTATCTGTATCTTCCTAAATGGTTTGCATACTGAACTGGTAGATGAATGGTCCTTACTCTAGCCTTTGTTTAAACAGTTTATAGGTTTCAAACCTTCCCTCGAGTTCGTAGCTGTTTAGAATTTACTTTAAACTGTAGGGTCTAAGCTAATTAACCGTCATTTGTGAAAAAATAAATAAAATAAAATGCTGACTGTCAAACAAACCAAACAAAATGTTTTACAAAAGTTATTTATCATCTATTCCATAAATTGAGTGTGATATGAGTTGACCATTTTCCTCTAATATACTGTTATTTAGACAATCATTTTGTGGAATTGATGAGGTGAAAATAGAATATGCTGCTGCTCTACCCCATAACATATTTTTCTGGCGTAAGAAATTTGTTGTTTCTAGTGAAGTTTAGGAAACCCATTTATTTTTTATTATTATTTAATTATTATTTATTATTATATATATATATTATTTTATATTATTATTATATATTATTATTATTATTATATATTATTATATTATATATATATATTTATTATTATTTAATTTAGTGCAATATTATATAGATCTTTATCTCTATACATGAATTCTGACATATGATATGAGCTTGTTTTAAAGCTCATATCATATGTGAGGTTTTCAAACTACATAATTTTTAAGGGAATCTCAAAACATGCGGATGTTACACATGTATTATAAATAGACACTGCATTTCCCATTGCTTTTCAGTCTCTGCATTCCAAATGGTATGCCATTTAATCAAAATACTCATTGTAAATGCTATTTGTTCATTGTACATATTTTTTGTCTTGTTGATCAAAGAGAACATTCATTTAATCATTTTAATATTGACAAATAACATTCAGTCAATGAAATTAAATGCCCTTAATCACAAAATAGTCATTTAAAGAAAATTTATTCTGTTCATTTGTTTTAAAGTTGGAAGATTCAAAATGCTTTAATTTGTTACTCCATTTCTCACTGCAGTCAATGTTTTTCAGTTTAATCAATCAGTTTCTCTCTTTTTGAAAAAATGTGAACAAATTCTATCTTCAGAAGTTAAAGTAGATTTTCTGAAAATCATTTACAAAATTCATTCTAATTTAGTAAATGACTTTTGCACAAAAAATACTCATTCTGTTATTTGCAAATTGTCATTTTTATGCATTTGTATTCATATTGTTTAAAAGAATAATCTTGAGATTATTTAAATTATTCATACAACTATATGTAATATATTATAGAATAATTTTCTTTAATAATGTTTGGTTATGTTTAAGTATCAGGCCTATTTGTTCTTATCTATCTCTTTGCTCTATCTTATGTTAAGTATCATACTATGTGTGGCATTTGTTCTAAATATATGGACAATATTATATCTTAATTTACATTGTTTTATATACAGGAAATATAAACATGGAAAATAACATTTCTGACACTTGAAATTTCAATTATTTGTTTAATTTCAAATACATGATTGAATATTCTTTTTCTTTCTTTCTTCTTTTTTTTTTTTTTTTTTTTTTTTTTTTTTTTTTTTTTTTTTTTTTTTGTTTTCTACAGCTTGATCAAAGTGTGCTAAATGCTTTGCCTGAGGATATTAGGAAAGAAGTTCTGGAAGATTATGGAAAATCTACTGTAACAAATCAAGTGAAAAAATCAAGTACTGTAATGTATCCTGTAGAAACTACCCCTACTTCGAGTAAAAAACACATGCAGAATAAATTCCTTTGTGGCTCTAGTAATCTTAGGACAACAAATGCTATGTCAGTGAAATCAAAACAGAGACTTGTTTCAGCAACAGTGACATCATCAAGTGAATATCCTACTGATGAACAAGACCCAAATAAGACATTAGTGGAAGATGATAAATCTTCAAGAAAGGCAACTTCTGGACCTCAAAAAAAGAGAGTGATTGATTTTTATGTAAGTTGTATTAGTATCATTATTCAATAATTATTAAAAACTTATATTTATGAATGCATGTTTTTTGCTTTGTTCATTTAGTATTTTTCATAAAAATCATAATACTAGATCAAAGGCCACCAATTTGTACATTATGGAGGAGAAGTAAAAGGTGGTGAAAAGGTGTAGTAAAAGGTGAAATTGTACTGTTGCATGATCTTGTAGTAAAAGCGCATTTGTGATATTGTCTAATTAGTATGAAAATATAAAAGCTTCCGCTAGTTCCTTTAGTGTGATGGTTAGCAATCATGATATACATGCTATTAACATGAAAAGTATCTTAAGGAGTTGAAAAAAATGATTTTTTTATATTGATTGTCTTATATAGATCTTTTAAAAATTGATTTTGACTTAAATAAAAAAGAAAAAAAGGTTTTATTTATTTATTTTTTTAAATCAATTTTTGTACATTTGACATTGTTGACTGTTTATAATAACTTAAGTCATTGATTTATATTAATAAAATGAGTATTTAAAATAAATACACCTATTTAAAAAAATGTTCAAGTGACTATGATTGCTGGAAATACAATAAAATCATCTACTTCCATGATGTTTAGCTCCTGTTTTTTTTTTTTTTTTTTTTTTTTTTTTTTTTTTTTTATGTATGTATGTATTATTATAATTTATATTTATTATTAAAAGTTGTTTCATTACTAAAAAATTTTTTATCTTTTGATATGAGAATTTTAAGGTTTAAAAAAATTAAATGTTGACAGATACACACTTCATATTAAATATTAAAGTATTATATTCTTTTTCAATCTTCCATATAAGAATTGCATTATTTCTTTCTAATCTAAGCAAAGATGCAATTTGCCTTCATTGAATGATACAATGAAGGAAAATTAAACTGAAAATGAAGGCAAAAAAAATTTAACATTGAGAGTTTCTTTATTATCTGATGGAATTATTTCCAGTTGCAGATTTTCAAAGTTGAGGCCATAATAGAAAGTACTTTAAAGTGGGAAATGCAGATTTATTTAGCTTTTTAAGAAATTTAAATAATAAGAATTTTCAAACAAAACAAATATATGTACTATAGCCTTGTGATACGATCTCTCTCTTCAAATTAAAAAGCCCTAGTTTTTATTTAAGCTACTGTCCATCAAAGACTGGCTTTCACATTCTGCAAGCTCATCTATCAGTGTTGAGAGATTTTTGGTCTTTACACTTGCAATACATGTATATGGTTCACTATTAATGGAAATAATTGTCAGAAAAGAAGACAAGTATTCAAATGCTTTACCACTGCATTCATTTAACCAGATTGTGCACGTGTGTTAACAATATCAAAAAAAAAAGAAATTAGACCAAATAATGTTGTGGGACGTTTATATAGAAATATGTGTGTAAAAAAGTTCTTCCTAAAAGCTACCTGAATACAAATAAAATTGCTATACCTAAGTTCTTTTTATAATCCTTATTTTTAAGCTAACATTTAGCACTTAATAGTTTTTAAACTTGTAGCTATAATATAAAATACTTTCAAGTTAAATAAAAAAAAAATTGATTTTTCTTAGAAACGTTCTTATAAAAACAATAACTCAATGTGGCATCAGTCATTGGTATAAGATCAATATGTCAGCATTCAAAATATTGATTTCACTATAATTAAATGCCTAAAAAACAACATTGACTATGTAGAAGAATTTTAATATTGTTGTAAATGTGAAATTATTTGTATTCAATTTAGTAGTATGGTTAACAAAATGGAACTTAAGATGTTTTGTTTCTCTTGAAATATTCATTGTTTCAACGTGTACTTTACTTTCTGGACAATCTACAGTATATAACAGTGCTGTGTGTGCTTAACTAAGTTAATTTATGCAATATCATTTCTTTCTATTTATTAATCTATTATAGGTTACTTGGGGAGAAAATGACAGAAAACAATCTTGTAACTCAACTAAAAAAGCTAGTCTTGGTGGAGCTGTAGAAATTGATGAAATTAGAAAATTGCTAAGAGAGTGGATTGTTAGCACTTCAAGTAAGTATTTTTAAACAATAACCTATTTAGGAAATAATATATTGTCTCATTTTAGAATCAATATATTTTTCTGCTTTGTATTTGCAAATATTTTAAATTTTAAAAAATTTCTTTAGAATTTTTATAAATATACAGAATTATATCTTGTTTTATTATTATTTAGATGCATTCTCATTTGTAAAATTTAATTAAATCATTTGTAATACTTGTTATATTTTTATCATGGATGTAAATTACATTTTTGTTGAAAAGTTATAACAATTAACTTGTATTAATTCTATATGTAGAATTAACTAGTCAGACTAAACATAGAAATGTTTTTAAAATGTACTTTTTTATGCTGTAAATAATCTTATACTATTTTTTTTAACTCATTCATTATCGTTAATTTATTAGCTAATGTAAAGAGTTGAGATGAAATTTTAGCATATAAATATTTTATAATAAAAGATTTCTATACTTTATAAGACCAAGACCATTGTTACATTATATTTTAATATTATTTGCTAATTAAATTGCATATAGATTTTTTCCTTGATAAAATTTATAATAGAAAAAATGATAGAAATACACTGGAATTTATGAAATCCGAACTAATTGGGGGAGAAGTCTGTACATATTTTGGTAAGTTCAGATTTATTGGGAGACTTGAAAAGAGATATGAATGTCTCGTTTATAATAAATATTTGTTTTGTTTGTGTTTTAAGTTAATAACAAAGCAATTACACTTCTGTTAAAGATTAATACACCATCCCCATTTCAATTTCTATCTGTGTGGTGAACAATGTTAGTGTAACAGGCCATCTTATTGCATGACCATGCCCATTTGCAATGGTGATAAACTAAAAATACAGCATGGTAATTTTTTATCACAAAGCTGTATTTGCTCTATTTATTGTCACACCCTTGTTGTGTACAAGTTGATCAGTCTCACGCTGTCTTTTGTAAGCTTTTTAGTGACTGCTTATATTAAAGTAATTATGTAGTAGAATGTTGACAAAACATGAACAGCCTGTAGAGTTTAAAAAAAATTGAAGTGCTCAAACAACTAGACAAACATGAAAGTGCTGTAAAACTGTTTATTGAATTCAGTGTTGGTAAAGCTACAATCAGTAATAGGGGAAAAAATCACACTAAGATAAAATGTTTCTGTTTTGGACAAACTAGGAAAAATTTAGCTTCATTTTTTATGCTTATCCAGGAAAGATAAAAGGGTGCTCCTGCTAGTGGCTTATTAATTCCAGAAATAGCTATAACTGACAATTTTACATTTACGGCCAACAACGGATAGAGATTGCTGGAAAAGGAGACATGAAGTTTGACAGTTGACAATTACTGGAAAAAAAATTATTAATGGATGCTGTTGTAGCAGAAGAATATTTACCCAAGTTTGAGGTATTAATTGCTACAGAAAAACTACTCCTCTCAGCAGTTATATTATGCTAATTTGTTTGGACTCAATTTTAAACCACTTCCTGCTAAAAATTTAGCTTCCAAAGAAAAATTGTCTGTTGTACCATTCCAGCTCCAGTGCTTCAATAGCTTCATAGTATTTCCCAATAAGATCAGCTAAGTGAAGCATCATTTGTCACAAACAATGATTGGGATAACCATATTCTCCATCACTGGGTTGCTAGAGCTTCGTGGGTTGAGAACATGTCCATATTAATTTGTGACGTGAAAAGCCTTCCGCAAATGTGGTATGAATGTGAAGAGGGTTCCAGCTCAAATGTAACCTTGTTACCTGATCATGGTTCAAAATTATAAGGCACTTAATGATAGGCTAGTTATTCCATCTCATTAATTTTAAGGTACTATCCAGGGTTCACAAGAAGATACCTCAACTTGAGATTGTTTCACATGCCAACACAGTTCAAGCATTTGGAATTTGACTTTTGTTGCATGAGCAGAACTAAAATGCAACATCGCATCATCAACCTGATTCAATTTGTTACATCAACAAAAGAACTTAATTCAGTTCTACATATTAAGGTGTATGCAGCTATGTATTATACATTGTATTCAAATGTTTCTAAAAGTACAGCTGTCGTTTAAGAAAAATCTATTTTAGCTTTTGTATTGTAGTCGTTGATTTTCCTTTTTTCATATCTAATTTTTGGTCTTCATTTCACAAGCTGACCAAATTATCCAGAATTTCAGATTTACAAGGCTTGGATTTCAGAGTTTCTAATATATTAGCAAAAGTAATGAAAAGTATATTAATCATCATTATGAAAAATCAGTAAAATATGGAAACAAAATGATGATTCAGTTTCGTAATATTTAATGATTATAGAATTTATTTTAATATAAGAAAATCATTTTCCATCCATATAATGAGAAAACTTATATGAATAATTTCTTATATTTCAGTCAGAGAAAATTCTGGATTTTACCTAAGCATTTTTTTGCTCTAAACTGGAAAATTCTTTAAAACAAAATCTTGTTTTAAACTTTTATTTATTCAAAATCTTCTTTGATTAACATCTTATATTTGTTATTTTAACAAAATCCAAAAATCTATGCTTTATTTTAAAAAATAAAATACTTTTTTCCCCCTATAACATCATAAAACATTTATAGATAGTAATACTTTATGAATTGATAATTTTTATTACTGCACACAATGATTTGTTAATAATATTTTATTATGAACATAGAAATAAAATATATGTAGTTATTTCTATGTGTTAGTTTCTTCTACAATTTTAGTAAAGTTTAAAAAAAAATATCCATCAATAAAAATGAAATATGGGTGAAAATATTGTGCTTTTGGGTAGTTAAATTTCTCTTTTATAAGTAAATCATTAGATATTTTAATGTTCCCCAATACCAATTTAACTTTACGTTAATGAATATGAAGCTTTGAAAGTATCAAACATTTTTAGCATACAAAATATCAATATATTCCTCAATCTGTCACTTTCATTTGGACATTATTCAGAATAACAAGAGACTTTATTTATATAAAGGTGTTAAGGTAAACCTTTACAGTGAAAAACAAGTTGTCTGAAATACATATACAGTTGAAAAACTGTGTATAGAAAAATGAATAAAAAAGTCTAAAGTTTTTTCTTTGATTGTATATATAAATATGCTTTTATAGATACATGTTTTTATTGTGTCTTTTTATTTTTATATAGTATAAATAATTCCATTCAATTTTTTAGCTCCTTTAGATGAAGATGTCGAAGAACTAAAGCAGTTTTTATTAGATAGTATTGATGAAAACCTTAATAAAGTATCTCTTTTATTGAAATATTTTTACAGGTTAGTAGTAATATTTTCTACTTAAATAATTTATTTTGGGAGCTAATTCTGTCATGTGAAAATTATTTAATGATACTGGTGATAATTGATTTTTTGTAGTCATAAATAATAGAGAACTTCTTATCCAATTATCAATGATATTACTAAGCTGTTTATTTCAAACTTGGTTACAAAGTATATTTTAGATAATATTCTTATGATCTTTTTGTTAGTTAATTTTTTGTTGAAGGCCATCATTACAACAATCTTGAAGCATACAAAAGACAGGCTCAATATAATCTGATATAATTCTTGTCTTGCTTCTATAGTGTTATGCTTAATAGTAAATTGAAATATAGAAAGTTGATAATTTTTATAATTAATCTGTGTAATATATTAATATTAATG
>JAPDSC010002206.1:743-12325 GCA_026290005.1 Latrodectus geometricus
TTCTGTTTAGTACTAAGCTAATGATCTAACTTTGGATGATGATGGAAATTTTTAGCATATTGTTTTTTGCTAAATTTATTCTATAAATATATACTAAGATTTTTTTAACCATTTTTCCTTTAATTTTGAACATGAATTATATCAACTTGATTTATTTCACCAATAAAGAAAAAATCATGCAAAGAAGGGTTAAAGGTAAATGTAAGCTCTATCATACCCAATGTAAATACGATGTTGATCAGGTTATGCCCCAACGCCTTCTTTTGTGTCTGGGATTTACTAAGGAGGATTTTCTTTCGAGTCCCCTGCTGTTTTTGGATTTTATGTAGATTGAGGATCTCGTGGATCTGGTGTACCAATACTACACCAAATAGGATCAGGAGCAACAACAAATTGGATGTCTCATAATGAAGAATTTTTCAGGTGTTTCATAATATATATATTTAGAATTTGCTATTAAACATTGAAAAGTTTTCTTAATGATTTTATCAATGCAAGATAATATTGGAATTGCGGATATTACTGGCTAGTTATGCAAGCTTAATACTGAGATTGGATGATAATGGGTTCGGTATTACTGAATGTAGTGATGTTGAGGAGTTCAATGTTTGTTCATTCTAATATCCATTCATTTATGTTGAGTGAACAGAAGGATATAAGTGCAGTGTTTCTTTTGATCATTGTTCAAAATGGTGAGATTTTTGACTGCATCTTCGATAAAAAAAATATTACAAAGTTCAAACTTAAACAATCAGAATAAAATAATTAGCCTTTGACTACTTAATTGCGATCTTAAAAATTTTTTTTAAAAAATCGTAGTAAGCAATCATAGAGCGAAATATTGCTTTACGTTCGTAAAACTCAAGAATTTATGTTATTTCTAGGCCTGTATTTCACACAATTTTAATTAACAGAGGTGATAGTTACAGCCATTATATAATTTATTGCAAACAAAATATATCAAAAAGGAAAAATTTTGGTGAAAATGCGCTTTAAGTCCCTTACTCCGCCAACTTAGCGAAAATGTGCTGTGGGTCCCGTACTTGGCGGGTTTTTAAAAACGCTGTTGCCATGGCGATAATGGAATACGATTTCTAACGGTTTTAAAATAATTAGACACCAATGAAAATGACCGATTTTTCAAACTGAAACTAATTAACGACCAATGAAAATGCTAAAAAAAAAAACCAATTAATGAGCATGCGCGAAAAAGCGCAAATTATTTCCTCCGGAGGTTACCATAAAGAGCTCATTAGGTATAAAAACGTCTGGTTTACTACGCTTGGTGCATTTATCGCCAAGTTGGCAGAGTAGAGGACCTAAAGCGCTATTAACGAAAATTTTATTTTAAAACATATATAAAAGGTAAGCAGGTTGAATATGAATTCCTTTACAATTACTTCTGAAATTATTATGCAGTACATTAAAAAAGACACGAAAAAAATGGAATTATTGACCTAGGAAAACAGAAGCAATCACTAAATCTTTTAATAAATAAGAATATTATTTATTACACATTTTTTGAGGATCCGTTCTTACGCTAAAATCAGAAATGAGCGAGATTTCGTGAAAGTATTTTCCCTATTTTTTCTCATCTTGGTATGTGTAAACAGAATTACTGCTGATTACTCAGGCTCATCAACGTCAATAATGAAGCTGCTCTGAAGAAGTTACTAAAATTAGTTATTTTGATTAGAGAACATTCCTTCCCGAAGTCACGTGTGGTCAGCTGTCGACCATTTATTTTTGATCCACGTCACGATGACATCATCATTGCTCACATCATTCCAACATCTGATGGTGACAAATCTGCTTTCTCGCGTTTTATTCTCTCATTGATTTAAAATGACTTAAAATAAGTTCCGCGTTTAAGAAATTTTAAGGGAAAAAAGTAGGGAAGAAAACATATAATAATAAAAACATTTTTTTATATATTTTGTGAAAAAATTTGAAATTATTTTATCAAAATTTGGTTTTTAAATCAAAAAATAATTTTAATTTTATAAACTGCGGTACCATATTGTTTCTCTTATCTTCAGAGGGAAGCGGGTTCGATACTCGATAACTCAGCCGAAGACAATATTTCTTTTAATAAATCTGCTTGATTATTCAGCAAAAAATATTTATTTCCTTAAACACCAGCTATATTCTAGATTTGTTTGGAGATATTTACCGAAGAAATATTTTAAATTTCCTTACCTGTAATTTAATTTTACAGTTTTTTATCAATAACAATTAAATTACAGTTACCTAATATGACTTGCATTGGAAAATCATTTATAAAAACAGTAATAACAATTAATAAAAATAGCAATCATTTGAAAACAAGTCCTGGACAAAATGATAAAAATGAATTAGCTTGAATTATTTTTGATGATTTTAAATTATGTAATAAGTTTTAGTCCGAACGATTGACCTTCAAGGATAATTTGATTGACCAATAAAATGTTGACCTATCGAGTAGTAGACAGTCTGACAGCACAAGGCGATAGTAAGATATTTTAATATCCATATCCTAAATTACTTTTTCTGGAAGGATTTTAATGGAGAGTGAACTATATTCAGGTATCACAAGATTTTCCTGTCGGAGAATTCCCAAGAAACATTACGACTAACCTACATGACGAAGCTCAACCTCCACCAATTGCTTTACAATAGTGGCTGGAATCGGACCCAAGACATTCCGGTCTGAAGACAGTTGCCATGACTTTAGGTAGTCCTGAATAATAAAACTTAATTCATAAAAATGTCTTATAATAGCAATAATAAATTAATTAAAACAGAGAATTTATATTAATAAACTGTCGCTGACTTGATTTACAAACTTTGGGGTGGTGGAGAGATTTGGAGCGCGTTTGTAGGTGCTTGGTTGTACAGCCAAAAAATAAAGTTACTTAAAATCATAAAACTAACTTAAATTAACTTAATGCAAACTTAATTAACTTATAACTTCTAATTTTCTTTGAATTAATACAAACAGCTTAACTAGGAAAATTTTGTTAAATTCTAAATTATAGGTGCGTGCTCTTAGCTCCACGGAGAAGGCAAACCCCCTCATCCTTGGTTGTACTGCTCATTGATTGGATAATTATGGATTCCGTTATGATTGGATAATTATGGATTGTCTCCATTTTAAAACAATTTGGCAAAAGCCAACTGGACAGCTTTCGTGGAAAGTAAATTAACTATAAATTAAATTTCTTTTCTTTATTTTATTTATATTTCTTACTCTTTGAGCATAATTATTTGAGGACGTTTGAGCTTAGATTAGATTACGGTACATTTTTGTCTGCATATTTCTACCGACCAAATTCTAAACACAGCATTGGACCAAAGACAAGAGACCAGATTGACCACTGAGAAAAGCTGTCACTTTGTTCTCTAATCCACAACAGTGGACAGATGGTGGAGCCTACATAACTATTAAAGCACTGAACTTACTTGTAATGCACTGTGTAATATAGTTTATGATAATAATTTTGAATGTAAAATAAAATGATATAATATGCACTACCAAAACAAGTGTATGTTTATGAAGGGATCCATTACAATGTAATAATAAGGATACTTTTAAGAAGAAACTTGAGCTGGATGTTTTTGGATCATTTCATTTGGTCATAAAAATGACAATGCTTCTCTCATGCTGTGTTCTAAATTGAACATCCTTGATCATTTTTTTTATGTTTCTTAACCTTTAAAATCCGAATTCATACAAATAATATGTAGCATGTGATCTTATTTGTGTTAATAAACAAGAAGTGGTGCATACACGTTGGGTTGGAGGGCTGTTCGTCTGGTTTGTTCCGGTATCGAACCGACAGTCTTTGAGAGACAAACCATACCATCGCCTTAGCGGAGCATTGACTAGTTTGTTAAGGTCCTCGGCTGCTGGAGCGGTTGTGTGTTTTTCTTGCCTGGCGGAAGACTCGGTTGTCTCCCAGTGATGGGTTGGTCACGCAGCGGACACCAAAGGCCTTACACTCGCTTTGCGAATAGGCCGTTTAGCTGCGGCATCCAAATAAAATGTAGCAAACTGTGGTTTTCCTTACTAGGTACACTTAAAATTTTTTTCACGTGGGGCAAATATTTCACTTCTGAAAAATCATTGTTATCAAAGATAAAATCAATTTTTAACTGCAAAAAATAGGGTACTTGACTGTAAAAAGTTTTCTTTTATAATGTACTTTTCTTTGATTTAAGCAAACTTTTCTCGTTATGAAAAAAGCATAATAATTTTTACTAAATACATTTCTAAAATTTGGCGGCACACTTTCGGAATTAGGTGGCCATAAAGTGCTGGGGAACTACTTTGATATACCCCCCCCCAAATCGGAAATTTGGTGACTTTTTTCCCCTTACCAACCATAATAGCTGTTTTTGGCACCATTTTTTACTCGCCAAGATGGATTCCCGCTAAATACAAATAGTTAATACCTAATAAAACTTTAAAAAAAATACTCAGAAAGTGATACAAAATACAAGAAAATACTAAATTTGGCAACAGCAAAAACCTAAAAGCTGAAAAAACATAAAGTGGTAACCCCAAAATATGAAACAGCAACCCTAAAAAGTCCGTA
Source organism: Latrodectus geometricus (assembly GCA_026290005.1). Taxonomy (NCBI): domain Eukaryota; kingdom Metazoa; phylum Arthropoda; class Arachnida; order Araneae; family Theridiidae; genus Latrodectus; species Latrodectus geometricus. Next base: position 5,321 of record JAPDSC010002206.1, read on the forward strand.
GGGAGTGCCAGATTTGGCGCGTAATTTTTTTTTTGGGGGGGGGGGGAGTATATCAAAGTTGTTCCAGTGCTGGTATGACGCGGTACAGTAGTTGAAAATCACTGGTCTCTAAAGATAAGGAAATTATTCTTGATTAAGAGTTTAATGCTTGTTAAGAGATAACACAGTTTCAGAAAATTAAAGATTTCATGATTTTTAGTTATATTGTGCTTTACCTATATTATTTTAACTTCATTGTTCTTGATTTTAGATTTCAAATCTATCGAATTTGGGTTAATTTATTACTGTACCTTTAATAGCCAAAGTATCGACACCTGATTTTATTTCATTTTCTCTTTTATTGATTTATTTAATTTTTAATGATCGATTTCACTTTTACAACTGTCAAAATCTAGTTATCTAATTTGTGAGAAAACTATTATTCTCTAATTCAAATACTAAAGGATATTTCATTGATGTTAATCCAATCCACATCATGACCCACACACCACTAAAATAACATGACCAGAATCATTGCTGCATGATAGTAAAAAATCTATTTAAAAAATAAATAAAATATACTAATATTTTTTGCATGAAATAATTTATAAAATAAAGAGTGCAGGAAAAAATGCAACGCGACTAAAGAGAGCACATTAATAAGCATTTCTAATAATAGAGTTTGTCAGTTTGATGCATAATTCTGTACACTCCTGAAAATTGTTATCTGGCACAATAAAATTACATACTCCCATTCACTGATGGGCAAACTCATCCCTGCCGGGATTCGAACCCGACAGATTTCTTATGTGGTTATAAAAAATATATGATTTGAGCCATTTCTAATTACCTTAGATACATTTGTATTTATTATACGATTTGTGCCTATGTAAGCAAATAGGGCATACATACTTTAAATGTATAAAATATTTGACAAAAAACATTCGAAATTAGATTGTACTGTTTATGTTTCAGAGGGTCTTTAAATGATTTTTTTTAAGTATGACAATTTTTTAACAAAATATGTAATGGTTTAACATTGTTTATTGAATAATTCTTTAAGTTCATTATTATAAAAGGTATTTAACAAATTATTAAAAAGTTATTATAAATTTTCGAATTACAAAAATTTCATGAATATTGGAAAAACTAAATATTAAAAATTGTTATTTAATGTTAAAAAAATTAAATGTTTATTTCATACATTTAAGATAAATTTTTTTACTTTTTAAGTGTGTAATCAGATAAGAATTTCTTAAAAGTATCGTAAACACGAATCAAATGCCTGCGACACGAAGCTGATAAGCTTATCGACTCAAAACTGTGTTGTTTTTTGCAATTTTAGTTACATCATCCTCCGATAGATGGTAGCAGTAAACTTTAGAAAAATCTTCATGTCTGGCTTGATTTTGTAATCGGCATTTGCGAAAGACCAAACAATTAAAAGTTACATACTTCGGCTATAAACCCTGTAGAAAGCAATAAAAAGCGAAATATTCTTACATAAAAAATACACAACATATAAAAAAATAGAGATTCATACGTTTTACAGTAAAACACTTTAAATAAAACTACAAATAATTATATTAATAATTTATAGAAATTCTAAACAGCTTATAAATAAGTTTTAGATCGCATTTACAAAATATATACAAGCAAATGCTAGGAATATATATTTTTCTTTCCGGATCTACAAATTAATCACATTACTTTTGAAGCGCCTGAGTTATTTGACGACAAAAATGTTATGAGTTTACTTTTCTAAACTCAGACGGATAGAAAACATTGACACTGATTCCATCCTCCAAAAAAATGGCAACTGAATAAATAAAGATTCTTCTCTCTATTAATTCACGCTTTTTCAGACACGTGTTTTCTTGACACGTCGAAAATTGGGTTTGAAAACATTGGTGTAAAAATATATAGCCAATTTGTGATACCCCTTCCTATTTTTGATGTTACTTTCCGTTTCTTAATCAGTAATACTTCATTTAACATTGAACGTATTAATGCGTGCTTAGTTACTTTAAATATAATAGGAAAATCGATGAAAAGATTGGTAATTTAAAGATTTTTTAATTTTATTGTCTTGTATTTTGAAAATAGAATGGTTCGAATTACTATTTTTATTATTACTTCAATCTGAAAAAAAAAACGAATTATTTACGATCTTAATTTTTCAGGTACTCCGTATTAATAAGAATAAACTTTATCCTGTTATTTATTACAAATGAGACTTTTCAAAATGCTCGTACATCATTTTTTGAGGCTTATTTTTAACCATATAATGTTTGTTTGTTTCGTTCAAACGTGTTCGTTAAAACATCGTGTTTCTAATAGTTTTTATTTTATTCATTTATATAATATTCAATTTTAAAAATTTAAGTGACGTCGCTAAAAAAAATTTCTTGGAATTGTTATTTTTCCTAAATGGAGTCTTTTTGACCTATTCCAGTTTTCTTGTCCTGCTGTTTCAACCTGCAGTTTCTCTAGTGTCATTTCATATTTATTTTGTGACCATATGTTTCATAATGTCAAATGTGTAGTATCAAATGGTCGTAAATATGATGTAATGATCAAATGATTCGAAGCAACAGGACAGACGAATAGGTGGGAAAATATTAATGGAACATAAAGTAAGACGAAGAAAACTTGCTTTGGTTAAGTTTAGTCGGCCTGGATTTTAGGATTTTATTAATATTTTTTTCGGGACTACTAATGCAAAATAATTTAATTCTTTGGGAAAAATTGGGGTTTTCCTTAGAAAATTGAGCTATTTGCTGTTTTCTAAGCTTTTTGTTTACGCCTGTTTTGCATCATGAAATGTGATCACTTATAGACCATCTAAACACAAATTAAATAATGTGTTAAGCATTCTTTTCATTGACAAAGTTATTCTATATTGAATTCCTATGCATTTCTGATTGATGCTAAATTAAGGAAACCGAAAACACGTTCGCTGCAGTAATGTTTTGTAAATTCAAAATTACATACACGGTCATTTTATAAAAATAAATATGTGAGATTTATAGAAAGTAATGAGGATCCGATGGAGTACATATTATTTCTATACAGCAGGCATTGAAGACGAGGGGAAAGAAATGCATGCCTCTGTTCTTGAAGCGGAAAGAGTTCCGGGATAATATAGCGCCGCTTAATCAATTAAACTGCTGCATAAAAAATTACAGGTATTCAGATAACGTTAAATTAATCACAAATCTTCTAATTATCATTTATACAGGAAATGTGGCCCGCGTGTTAAGTTAGACCAACATTCTGATATACATTTTATTCTATTCCCAGCAGCCACTGTTCATTCAACCCCCAGACAAGAATTCTATGGACGCACATTACAAAGATTTTATATAAAAATAAATATGCATAAATGAATACGGAAAATTCATAAAAAGTAAATTAAAGAACTAGAAGTCTTATAACACCACAGAATCAAACATCATTACTGAATAGACTCAAAAAACGAGCTGATAATAGCTGTTTCCCACTTTAATGCTTGTCAGACCTCAAAATATTAGTTTGGGGAAAAAGTAATCCATTATTTTTTCGGTAGACATCTGTAGTGATCGATATCTCGTGAGGTATCTATCAAACAATTTCAGATTTATGCTCGTTGGAAAGGTGACATTTGACACTAAAATATCCTCTTGCGGTTTTTTGTTTGATTCATTCAGTTACGAGTACAAGGTTTCAAAAATGGAAGACAACAAACAGAAAATTCGATACATTTTCGTTTTTCTCTTGTAACGGTGAAAAAGATAGCCGGGTGGCTAAAATTGTGAAAGGTGTTTATCATCCTATATAAGACTGTAACAACCAGTTACGTACAATTTTGGTTTCGTCGATTCCGTTCGGGTTTTTTTTTATGTTAAAGATGCACCTCGCATGGATACAACATCGTCGACAATGTCTATAAAATATCAAAAATTATTGAAGTTGACCGAATGTCAGCAATCGTAGCTTCGCGCAAGACCTAAAAATCTACAGAAAAACTGTTTTAAATCTTTTTACAAAGCGAATACGAAAGAAGTTACATCAAGTTCATGTAAAAATAATGGATTACTTCTTCCCCAATCTAATATTAACAATGAAAGGTCCTTTCAATCCAAATCTGTCGTTCTAATGGAACTGTCACAGTATTTAGAGAAGTGCAAAAGAAAAGTATCAGAACATCGTATGTATTATACACCTGAATATGATACACACGATTCTTTGATACTTTATTTAATAAAGACATATAAAATTCAAGAAATTTTGGCTCGTTATTTATCAATGTCTTCCATATTTAATCATGTAGTGATATACTGATAATAAAATAATAAATGTATTTTCTAAGTAGTACATTTCCAATGCAATGTAGTTATGTAAAGTTTTGTGAAGTTATGTACTATAAAATAAAACGCTATCGCCATTAACCCTTCTTTGCATAATGGTGGAAATTTCCATCGTAACCTATTATGCCCACAAATTATATAAAAGAACAAGTTCACTTTAAGTTGATCGTGTTTGGATACCTTTTTAATGTCCATTGCATAAAAAGAAACATAGCTGTCAAAAATAAACTACTGTCATTATCAGTGAAACGAGCTTAAAGTTGTCTCATTCCGCTGTTTGTTGTAGTTGCAATAAACGTATGATTTCGTTTATAATTTCGTTTTATTATATTAGAGTTTCTATTGCTAAAAAATTGAAAATGAGTGGAAGAAAGGTTTGTAACACGTGTTTCTGTTGTTTTCCTTTTTTATTTCTATTGAGTACTAAGCTAATGATCTAACTTTGGATGATGATGGAAATTTTTAGCATATTGTTTTTTGCTAAATTTATACTATAAATATATACTAAGATTTTTTTAACCCTTTTTCCTTTAATTTTGAACATGAATTATATCAACTTAACTTATTTCACCAATAAAGAAAAAATCACGCAAAGAAGAGTTAATTCGTGTCTGGAACACGATCACCATGATTGCTTTCTATCCGAGCCAATTTTTTCAGTAATGCAAAAATAAAATAATAAATATGTATCCCACAGTCGCAGTTCATTCGCACTTAATCGCCCTTAATTCATTCTATTAAGAACGAGTTTATTGAATTTATGCGACAATAAAAATACGTACACAACGATCGTCATTCATTCACGCCAATCATCGCATATGCCAAGGACACGATCGCTATTAGCCAATTCATCACAGCTAATTTGTACAGTGGACTCTCGTTTCTACAAACTCATAGAAACCTTTAGTAAAAATAGAAAAATAATGCATTTGTTTATTTAGATTTGATTTTTTTTAACAAACTATTTCTTTGTACATAAAGTATTATTATAAGACATTATTTAAAATGCACTATAAGAAATGCAAGCAAAAAATGATTCATATTTAAAAATAAAACCTACTTTAACTTTATTCATGTTATCCGGCAAAGTGTACAATCATTTATCTTTTTCTGTTTAAAAACAACATTTTTTAAAAAAATATATTTTTCCAATTTTTCGATGTATAAAAATGTTTTGCTTTTTTTTTTTTTATCAAAAACCTTTCGGTCCTTGGGATGTTGTCCCGAATAGTTGAATAACTTAAAACACATTTGGTTTAGAGGACACATTTACTACACATTAACACATTACATCAATTTAAAGGTTTTTCCACGCTTTTAAAAGACATATGACGGTCTTGGATCAACATCATTTTCTTCTTGTTTGATATCTGAAAGCTTCTTTAGTTCTGATTGGTTATATTCTCAATGATGTTTTGATATTTTTTCCATACATATCGCAAGGGAGTCTGTATTTAAGAAATCCTCGAAAGAAATTTCAAGTACCAAAGGGTTCATCCATATGTGACTCATCTACGCTCGATTCATCAAGTAAATTGGCTCTTCTTTGATCAGCTACGGTGGTTTCATTAAGCGTGCGTGTTAAAATACTCTGGATATGGTCTTTCCTTCAACATCATTCCAGCATACATTCCATTGATTTACAAATGTATTGCTCCTTGAAAGTCATTTTCATAAGTCCGCTCTAAGCCCATTATCACTCTTTCCAAAAGCAATCTACGATATTTGCACTTAAAGCTGTTGATTATACTGATCCATGGGCTGTAATGTAGAAGTTACTTTAGTTGAGTGAAAGCCCACACGGATCGATTCAAGATATGGGACTTCGACTCGAGCGATGCGATTATTTACAATTAGAAAAACTTTACATTCACCTCCGATAGAAAACGTAGATCTCTCCACCAATTTTCAAAAATGCTCCCAGTCTTCCAAGCTTTAATGTTAGCATGATATGCAGCAGGTAGTCATTGAGCATTTCTAAGCATCTAGCCTCTAAATATTCTACTATAAAAGGCAGAGACATATTTTCGGTCCCATTCATTTAACCCTTCTTTGCATGATTTTTTCTTTATTGGTGAAATAAATCAAGTTGATATAATTCATGTTCAAAATTAAGGGAAAAAGGGTTAAAAAAATCTTAGTATATATTTATAGTATAAGTTTAGCAAAAAACAATATGCTAAAAATTTCCATCATCATCCAAAGTTAGATCATTAGCTTAGTACTAAATAGAAATAAAAGAGGAAAATAACAGAAACACGTGTTACAAACCTTTCTTCCACTCATTTTCAACTTTTTAGCAATAGAAACTCTAATATAATAAAACAAAATTATAAACGAAATCATACGTTTATTGCAACTACAACAAACAGCGGAATGAGACAACTTTAAGCACTGATAATGACACTTGTTTATTTTTGACAGCTATGTTTCTTTTTATGCAATGGGCATTTAAAAAGGTATCCAAACACGATCAACTTAAAGTGAACTTGTTCTTTTATATAATTTTTGGGCATTATAGGCTATGATGGAAATTTCCACCATTATGCAAAGAAGGGTTAATGCGAGTAATAGAATTCTTTGCTTAGAATTTTCTTTTTTACCCCTCCCCTTATATTTATCGCCTTAGTGTTCTTTCAGCTGAGATCTTGAAAACAAACCTGTCTCATCGAAACAT
>JAPDSC010002214.1:3694-14403 GCA_026290005.1 Latrodectus geometricus
TTATGCGAAATTTCTTTCTTTAATAGCAGTTATCAGTTAAAATAATAAAGGAACTTTATTTGGATACTTTTTCTAAATAAATTTCCTGTATGAATTATTTCTTAATTAGTATAATTTTCTAAGCATCCTTAAATGCATTACAAAAGAATTTTTATTCAATATTGATTATGTTATACAAATATGATCATATATAAGATATTAAGAATTCTCTAGCGACTACAAATTTTACTTTGCACTTGATGAAGCATAACAAATTTTGATAAGAGCTCACAGTAAAATATAGGATTTTTATTTTTAAATATATTAACCTTAAATATTATTTCCGGGGTATATTTTGTACTACCATATACAAATATAGTATTCGTTAAGTAAAGGATGAAATGTAAATCAAAGGAGACAGTATATAGTTTTTAATAGTTCAATACACTATTGTTAACTATTATTACTAGAGATGTAATTTAAAATTCTTTATACTTTATTTAGCTTTTATTTGTTTATTACATAACTTGAAATTCACAATGTTTCATTGAATTTTCCTACCCAATTTTCTTAATTTCCACTAAAGTAATAAAAGAAACCTGAATATTTTACGATAAATTATGCAATTATCATGTGTTTATTCATTTCCTTTTTTTCTAAAAATAACCTTGGAAAAATCGTTTTTCATTTCATTTTGTTTTTCATACTATATAAAGTTATATATTTTATTTTCTATGGATATGACTAATTATATTCTGGTACCTAACAAAATAACACAACCATCGGCAAACCATTTTAAAATTTGCTCAGGATAAATTAAATGCAGATGTCATTATAAGGGCTACTGATTTAAAAATTGTTACAAAACTGATTTAAAATTTCGATTAAAAGAAATGTTGTAAAACCAATATAAACTGCACTTCTATATAATGCTTGTAAAATTATTATTCTTTATTTCTGTATCAATATTGACTTACTGTAAATTATATGACTAACGAAAATTTAATAAATCAAATTTAAATCAGTTGCTTTAATTACAACTAGTATTTAATAATTTGATTAACAACATTTGAATCTTATTATTATTTGAAATTTTAACGCAGAAGAATAAAAATTTCTCTTACAACTATTCGAATTTAATAATAAATTCTACATATCATTCCATTACTATTATTAACCAAATCTTAATTTGTATTATACATAACATCAGAAACTTTTGCTTTCGTCTGGTATGTTTTTCAAATCTAAACTATTTTGACTTTTTATTAATAAAAATACCCTTTTCTTATAAAAGTACTTATAGTTACATAAGCAAAAATATATTAAACCAATAAAATATTTTTGTAGACATTTCTTTTTAAATAATTCGATTTAAGATTAATCTATATAACGGTCATTTTATACTTTCTTTTTTATCATGATAAAATGTTTTTGATTATTATTTTGCTTTCTTTCTAATGAAATTTATAATATTTAATTATTATTGTACAAAAATAATAATTCAGATAATTTCAGAGTGGAATAATAATAAATAATTTTAATAGTTACATTAGAGAAGTTTTTAGGACTAAATTTGTTCCTTTCCTTCAAGTCGTTCTGTGAGCTATCTTTCAATAGGATGCTTCTTCCTAATGTGTTGCCAGGAATATTAAAATATTCTCTTCAGCAAAACACATTCCCTTTTTTCTTAGCCTATTATCAAGATATGTCACCATTTGAACATGTGTAATATTTCATTGGTCTCACTTATTATTCTGGACTGGCATCATAAAAAATGTACTTTTGATACATATACAAAGATATCTTTACATATATTTTTATATAAAATATTTATATTTCTTTGCATATTAACTCAATATCTTTGAGCAGTGAATAATAAGTGATTGTTGAAATAGATATTAAATTCATTTTTCTATTAAAAAGATAGCTATTTGATAAATACTTACATGCATGCATATTTAAAATATCTATTATCATGAAAAATGGCATGACTGAGAGTACATTTTCAGCAAAACATAGCATGCTATGGAAATGATTAAGAGTTCAGATCTTTATGTTTGCTGAGCTGAGCAGCACCCTCTTGCTGAAATCTATAAATAGATGACTATAGTGCGACGACATTAAAAACAATCATTGATTATAAGCAAGTGGTAACTCTTAGATAAGGCGTAACAATGCGTTCTTAACGAAAAAATAAGGCTTTTCAAGAATTTTCAGATTTATAATTAGAGAAAACGATAATCATTCATGAAAGAGAGCTTTATATGTACAACTTAACAAGAACACTATGATACGAATTTATAAAACAAAGAGCAGACGATAACCCTATAATTCGAAAAATCTGTGTTGAGGTGCAGATAGTTGACGTCAATGTATATATGATATATATGATTATATATTCCAGATACATCACTGATAGGTTGTATAACTTCATTTATATTATGGATTTACATCGAATTCAAATCCAAATAGAGCTAGTGGTATTTCATTGACCTACTTAAAGCAAATGATAACTTCAAGAAATCTTGCGAATACTAAATAATAGGAAATGATAAAATAGAAATTAATCACTTTTTCTAAATTTTTGTTCATATTTTTTGCAAGTAGATGCTTCTAAATATTTTATGATTAGTATTATAATTATGTTTCATGCTGAGGATATTATCAATAAATATATATTTTAGAGATATTAAAGAGTCTATGTAGGAAAAGTGTACAAACTTTAGATATAGATATTTGGTGCCATATTGCTCTACTTCTCTAAATATTTCTTTATCGGCACCTTCAATTCATCGCAATTACTCAATACTCCATCACTGCATTTACTGCATCACAAATGAAGTGTAATAACTCTTTCTATCTATCTTCATGTCGTAAAATCATCGACGGCGGGTATGAAATACTTCATGAACATAGAAACTGGCATACAGATTAGAAAAAAACGGTTCTTATGACGTTTTCTTATGTTGTCCAATTTAACTTTTTATACAATGATAACCGTATTATCTATGCCATTGAATGCTAACTTCCATGAATAAATCATTGAGAGTCATATTAAATTAAATTCTGGTATTATGTTCTTGGAAAGGATTAGTTATCATAAATAATTTAAGATTTGAATAACAATATATAATTTTAATAGTTATATCAGTGAAGTTTTTGAGACTAAATTTGTTCCTTAGCTTCAAAACATTTCTTAAGATATATTTCAATAGAATACTATTTCCTAATGTGTTGCCAGGAATGCATATCTCTTCTCTTCATCAGAACATGTTTGTTTTATTTATAACCTGTTATAAAGATATATTACCATTTCAGCATGTTTAATAGTTTATGTGTCACGCTTATTATTCTGATCTTACATCACATAAAATGTAGTTTCGATACATATACAAAGAATATTTGAGCAAATAACTTTTGACAATAACATTAATAACAACTTAAAGTATTTATCTATTAGGTATAGTAAATAATTCAAAATTTGAACTCTCTTTAACTAAAAACTAACAATGTCATGCTTTTATGATTGACAGAGGAAAAAAAATTAGCAATTATAAGAAATAGAGAAATAAGAATATAATAAACAAAAACATGACTGGAGCTGAAATAATGCAGTCAGAAGAAATATAAAAGAATTCTGTGAAATTCCATATGCATGATGATAACTTTAATTTGAACAAGTGAGAAAAACTTAATTAAAAGATAATTATGTATTGAAAATTTTGCAAATAAAATTCTAGGATTAAACGTTTTCTATACTAACCTCAATGCAAATAAAATTCGAGGATCAAACGTTTTCTATACTAACCTCAATGAAATGTAGCATAGACAAATTCTGTTTTATTCTTGTACATAAAAATGCAGTGAACCTTCAGACTAATTACATTTTTAAAATGTTCAAATTAGCATTCCACATAACATCTTAGATTTTCAAATATGCCAAAATTGAAAACCTCATTTTAGGTCATAAAAGACCTCAACTTATTTCTGTAAACTTACTCTGATGAAAAGCCCATATGACGGAATCTTTGAATGAGAATGCAATCATCAACAAAAACTCAACGTAATCTAAATAATCAGCTGTTGATAAGATGTTTCTTTGGACTGCAAGCTGTTTGACAGGATCCTTTTTGTACTTTAAAATTCCTCTATCAATGCTTGAATACTGTTTTTAGAGAGATTAGATGCATCTCTTTTCAATAGAATACATATGTCATTAGCCTCAAATTGCATTTATTTTGATTTTTATTATTCCTTGTTGCAAATTATGGCAAAAGTAGCTTTGTAATTTAAACAGTTGCAACTTTTGTGTTGCCACTCATAAAACTTAAACTTTTGTGTTGCGAAGGCAGCACAAAAGTTTAAGGAAAACTGTATTATAATGTATTACTGTATTAAGGAAAACTGTATCGTTATACCTTAAAGACTATTTTCAAACATTTGCTCATAAGAGACTGATAACTACAAATTGAAGAGCTTTAATGAGTATAAAAACGTCTCTATATTCAGTTTTTATTGAATGAGTTATCATATGGACAATATTTTAAGAAACAAAATTGATAGTCCTTTTTGGTCTAGTAATTCTAAAAATGCAAAATAATCTCATTATCATAAACATTTCAGGATTTTAATTAATACTATTTCAATTAATGGTACGAACAAATTTATCAAGTTTTATTAAATATTTAAGGCTTTTCTTTTGTGTTAAAATCTTAATGCTAAGCATTTAATTTTTTTCTGTATGTTTAATAAAAGAATTATGTTCTAGCTATTGGATCATGATGAAAATTTGGTTCCAGAGTTGGAGGGTACACGATATTCGTTAACTCAAATTTTTGATGCCAGAAGTTTATAAATTTCTAAATTCAAAAAGTGATTCAGAATTTAAATATATAACTATTTAACTTTATTTGGTTGCTATTTTCATGAAATGAATTAAACTCGTAACAAAAATAAAATAATAAAATAGTTAATTTTAAAGAAACTTTAAAATACTTTGTAATTAATTTTACTAAACTTTTGACATTAATAAACATACGATTTTATAAAAATAATAACATTATTAACATGAAATGATTTTTTAGTATAATTTAAATTTTGTACATTATTTAAAATCCAAAATATTTATCTGAATAAAGTTTGACTGTAAAACCACATTAAAATTCATTTTACTTCCTTAAAGTTTGTATTAACAAATTTATAAATTTGTTAAACAGAAAATAGTGTAGTAACGTAACTAAATTTTAAAAAAAATATTTGAGTTTACATTATCAAATTTATGAAAAATATATCACACAATATTTCATCACAAAAAAATTATTTTCAAAAACAAATCAATTTCACATTAGCATATTTTAAAAAATATCCAATTATGTTTTCCTTCATTTTACATGATAAAATGAGAATGCTTTTCCATTCGAGAAATATTTAGCATACAAGAATTATTTTTATATTCTTTATAATATTTTAATAGTATAAAACATATTTTAATAAACATAAAGCATATTTTAATAAACATAAAACATATTTTAATAAACATTATGTTCTTGCATGATTTATTCAGTTCCTTTCTTTTTAGCAAAAAAATGTCAAACATGGGAAAATGATCAAATGAAAAAAAGATCCCTTTTATCAGCCAATGTGACGACTACTTCAACAAGTTTTGAGTCTAGAACTGACATTTTCTCAAATTACGTATGGAAATAGTATACTGCGACCTCAAAATGAGTATTTCAATCTCAACTTCCTTTTATGCTTTCCTTTCTTATCATTCCAAGTAAATTCTACTTAAAGTCTAGAAGGGGATGAGGATATATTGTAAAAGACCTTGACAATTAGTACAAACTTCTTACAAACGTAAAATTAGAATATTTTTCAAATGTTCATGCACATTTCATTTGCGATAAGAAAACATAAGGGTAATAAGGAGATGGAAAGAATTTAACTAATAATGATGTATTACAAGAAATCTAACAAGTAGTATTGTTTTACTGGTAGTGTGGTTTACAGAATAGTTATACACAAATTAAAAGCTCTAGAAACTTCTGATTTCTGTTTAAATCTTAATAGACTTTGTCCATTGATTGAAAACGACTGCACTGATCGGAAATGAAAATTATATTAAGATTTTGATCATAATTTGAATTAAACTATTATGCACTTCAAAATTTTAAATACAGAGTTTGTATTTCATTCAAACAGTAATTAACGTTCATCTAAACTCACTGCACAGTAGCTTATACCAGAATTCTTCTCACTGAACACTGTTTCGGAACTCTGATCAGTTCAAGAATGAAAGTGAAACTTTTTCTTATATTATAATTTACCATCTACGTTTAAGCATTTAAAATAAAGAAAAGATGTACGGCAATAGTATGGCATTCATCTTCTTGTTAACAACTTAAAGTGTAATTTTTCTTTAAAAATCAATTTACTTTTTTTAGGTTTTTGAAAAAATTATTTTCCGCATTGCAAAGTATGTGTTGTCACTTTTCTGATATTCAATCGATAAAAACTGGATTAGAAAAGGAATTAAATGAATCAAATTCAATATTTAATAGCTTCATAACTAAATTTTCGCGCCTTCTTTCAAAATGTTGCTTCAGCTGATAAATAAGTAATAACTCCTTTTGTAGTTCAAAACAGTGCATTTGACAAAGCTAAGTAAATAGTATACATATTTAAAAATGATGAATATCATTCTTTTTTTCAAATCTCAATTTTTCTTAGAATGTAGGTTATACGTTTTCCACTAAAAGCTATTTTTATGGAAAGCTAGCTGTCTAATTAAGTATAATTTTTATAGTTTTCCTAAACTTTCAACTTTGTCACAGAAAAGGATAAAAATATTTATAAGACTTGACAAAGCGCCAAATATATTTTTACCATTCAGTTTGCTCTGTTTTTTTTTGTTTTGTTTTTTTCTTTTTTGTATATTCTTTATTTTTTTAACAACTAATTATTTTTGTTAATAATTGCAACTTTCTTCCTAAATCAACGCAGATTGTTTTCATAAGTAACAAAATTTTAAGTAAATCAATTACTATGCTTACAGTTTATAGTCATTATTGTTACATTATCATTATAGTTACAGTTGTTTATCCTATTAAAAGAATAAAATGCATTATTTTAAATTATTTGCGTATCTATTTAAAACGCGAGTGAGCGGTGGATTTTTGTTTCTTGTTCCTTTAATACTTTTTAAATTCCAATAATCTTCTGATGAGATAAACTAGTTTCGCCACTTCAGTCTGATTTTACTATTTTCCATTTTCAAGATAAAATGATAAATGAAATTCATTTGATAAATGAAATTTATATGATTGTTATGCAACATCACCATCTGCAGTTTATGTTTAAAACTTTCCAAATTTCTCTGGAAAATACACATTTATAGCAATGTATTTGGATCTAAAATGAAATGGTGAAAAATATAAACGTACCAGATATTAAGCTTATCTCTAATATATTAGCATTTAACGTAATTATTGTTTTTAAATATACTAAGCTCATTATTCATCTGTGCAATCTATTAACTTATATTTTTTAAATTTTAAACTTACATAATTTATCATGTATAAAAGATCTCATCACTTTTGTCTTTAAATTATTTTTAACAAATAGCAGAAACATTCTGAAAATAAAGCTTCTGTTTTCTTAAACAATATCTGTGAGAAGGATCGGTTATTTTAAAAAATACCAAATGCCATTTATTTATCAAAAAAGTTTGTTTATTTTGCAATAATGTTCAAGGAAGCAGATGAAAGTATTAAAATGCCTTAACTTCTAAACAAAAATGAAATTAAATTATTTAACGGTGTAATATTCATTCAATACTTTAAAAAGATTTTATTAGATAATTAAAAACATAAAAATCCAACTTGTCAGAAACAAAAAAAAAACAATTTAAAAACAGAAAGAAAAAAAAACAGAGAAAATTAATGCTACAAAAAATGAACAATATTCAATGACATGTTTAATTAAAACTAAATTCAAATAATTAAATTAATTGATAATGGCAAGTATAGTAATTGTTATGTATTTGAAATAATTTTGTCTTACAAGATGACATTTATTTTTAATTAAATTTATAAATGTTCTAAATGAAAACGATTATTTGGCTTTAATAGTAATTTAGAAAATAAGTCAAGAAAGTAATTTAATATTATAGAAAGTATATATTGATTTCACTTAAAATTATACAAGTCTTTTAAAATTTTCTAACGATTTTCATATTGATCTATTTTTTCTATAAACATCTCTTTTTCTACAGATGATAACTAATTATTCTTTTTAGAATTAATAATTAAGGAAGCTGACAGTAAATGCTTTAAAATAATTTTATTGAATTTTTGCATATGCATTTGTTGTTTCGCAATTGTATTTCCACTGAATATTGATCACAATTTTGAGTTAAATAAAATTCTTTAATGCGTTATCATTCACCAAAATATTTTACCATAATATATGATTCGTTTAATATACCATTTGTCTTTATGAATAAATTTTTATGTTGTTTGCACTTAAATATAAACAGTAGTAATACTCTACCATTAGAAAAGAACCTTATGTATGCATTGTTAAGCTAACCTAAGCTTAGTTTACCGTTTCTTATTTATGCTATTCAATTCAGAAATTACAGTGTTATAAATATTACAGATTAAAATTTAGAAATTGAAGCAACTAAGCTTCTTAGATAAATTATCAATTTTTCATTTCAGATTGAATTTGTTCCATTGGAGATCATATTAAAATAAATGTACAGAAATACGTCAAATATAAGTATCTTCATATAAATATTAATGGAAATATCCACATCTGTAAGCATTGTAGCAACAGAAGCTTTTATATGAAATATATGTTTATAAAATTTCTTTTGAGCGGCGTTCTCCCCTACTCTGAAGAAAAAGTTTCAAATTCAGCTTTTTATTCTGTTAATTGCAAACTATAATAGCTTGATTTATTGGAAGAACCATGATTTTCATAGAGAACCTGTAGAAAATCACCGTTAAACTGAAGCAGAAGAACATATGATTTTTGCGTTTCTCATAGATGTTTTTAAGATAGGTGATTCGAAATTTTCAAGACTTCCTCCTTTGCAATACAAGAATACTGCGAGCTATCAACGAAAAAGTCTTGCATGATGCCTATAATACACGATGGATATTAAAATTCTTCATTTGACAACATTCGGTCATCAAGCTCTTCTCTATACGGTGTCAAAGAGTGAGTAATAAAGGCTTACCATATTCTAATGGTAGAAAATCACTTTTAAATAAAAAATATATATATAATCCCAAGATTGATTTTAATTTTTTAGATAAAATAGAACAATATAAAAGGTTTTTATGCTTATATCATCTATAGGCCCATCTGTCGGAAAGAGCTTTAAAGTTTTCCAGATTTCCTATTTTGTGGCACACGAATACATCCCACTGTTTCCACAAAATCTTCTTGTGAGGCAATTTATGAGCTAGATTTTAAAATGTTTTACCTTAGCTTTGGTTCTTAGGTAGCCCTTTACACGTTATCAAATACAGAATAGTAAGTAATATAAAATGTGAAACGTTCTTTATAAAGCATGGATCCTTTATAAACATCATTTGCTGTAGACTTGGATATTTATTCTACTCAGTTAGAAAAATTTACAGTTTATGTTTAAAAACATTGAAATCTAAATAACTTCTCTGCATTACCTTTCCTAGAATTTTTAAGCTATCAACAAGAAAAATAAAATATTTGAATGAAATGCAGCAGGGAAATTTTTTTAAAAGGGCAAAATATTTTTTTATATTTAGGAATGGGTACATAAACGTTACATAAAATATATGGAATAATTATTTTTATGTTGAAAGAATTCATTAAATTATTTATTTATACACACTAACTTCTAGCGATGGTTGATAATGGTCAAAATCACATTGGATCGAGAAAATCCATCAAATTTTAGTATAATCCTATTGATACTACACATGAAAAAATACTTATAAATATGAACATCTTTTTTTGCTTAACTGATTTGGATAAACCAGTAAATAGTTTACTATATGGATGCATTAATATATTTTTAAAAATAATTACAATAACAAAGTAAAAATGTGTGATGTGGTATGATTTTCTAGCCTAAATCTATTTAGTCATCACAATCACACGTACCTCTGAATTTTGTACAGTTCCTAGAAAGAATAAAGAATTACAATAAATTAATTTTACTCATAAAATGCTGCTAGTGGATATAAATATATTGGCAAAAATAATTACAAATCTGTTTGGAAACTGTTCGAATTAATAACTTATAAAAACTTGATAAATTTCAGAAATATTTGACTGGCCAAGAATAAAATTTTTTAAATAAAAACAAAAGTGAGATATCTTAAAACAATATTCAAAAAAAGTTTGATCAAATAAATAAATGTGTTAAATTAAAAGAAATGTTTTGATTATGTATCTAAATTTGTAATAATAAGATCACTTGATCTTTAGATGAAACATTTTTAACTGTCAAAGATTCTTAGATTTAATAAAAAGTATGAAAGTTATTTCTGTAAAACTTGAAATTTTAAAAATCATTGAAAGGTTGACGCTTTAACCAATAATGAAATTTCATCGGAATATTTCAAACAAATGAGTAACTATTTCAGTATCATTAGCATGAAACGATAAATAGAATAAAATTCGAATTTTACTATATTCTAACATCCCTGGGAAAATGTTTTCTTTATAATTAGTTG
>JAPDSC010002224.1:0-12804 GCA_026290005.1 Latrodectus geometricus
GCAAGCGATTTTTAATCGCCTCGGTGCATTGAGAACTTTCCACTTTTTTTTTTAAAGAAAAATAAATTTTTTAATCGTTTGCAGAGATAGATAGATATAAGGGAATCCTTTTTTTTTTTTTTTTTTTTTTTTTTTAACGAGATAAGTTATACAGCAAAAAGAATTTATCAATATTCATGTCACAAATTTATAACTAGAACACGATTTTGTAAATATTAATTTATTTGTAATAAAATATTTAGAAAAATTATATATTAATAATATTAGCATAAACATAAATAAGTTCTCTAAAAACAACGAAAAGTTTTAAGAAATATTAAGTTCTTAACAATTACCCGACACAAAATTTCAAGATTTTGCTTACTTAAAAATTTTAGATTTTTTTAATCTAAAAAGTATCTAACAACGCATCGCATCACATTATTATGGAAAAAATATTTATTGTGTAGATACTATTTGCGTGCTACTCTTATTAATTAAACTTTAATACCTACTTTCAAAAATTGTTTTTGAATAATTGCAAAATGGTAAGTAATGTATCTCAACATAGTTTCGAACTAAAATCTATGTATTCCAGAAATATACCGAAAGTTTATACTAGTCAATTATTGTTTAAATTAATAATTTCAATTTGAAATTGCAAATAAAAGAGTTAGCATGATATTGTAATGCAGATTATAGATTAAAAAAAGAAACTAAAAACATTGTATAAGAGCTGAAATAAAAAGTTAATAAGCACCGATTTCTTAATATTATATTTTTAGATGAAAAAAACATCTGAAAATAGTAACTTTTATAAAGATTCTATTAACATTATTTTATTTTATGCAAATAAGAATTTGAAAAAAATTAACATTTTATCAGCAAACAAACAAGAAAAAAAAGGGGGTGGCGATTTAAAACAGTGACTATACAAGACAGCAGAAATGAATTTTTTCTCATGAAACTTAATTTTTGACATTTTATAATAAATTATGCCTTCTCTGATGATATAATATAATTTTAAAAAGTTAGTATATGTATTTTTAAATGAATTAAATTTGCACACAATTTACCCTCACAAATATTTCTTTGAATTATATAACAGCTAGTTGCAGAATTTTGTGTATACATATATATGTGTGTGTGTATGAAGCAAATTCATATGTATGCTTCATTTCAAAGTTTTGGTTATAGCTTTTGTAATTTAAAGTAGAAATCAACGTTCATTGAAACTCATTGTAAAGTTGCTTATGCCGCGATACACATCGTTCTAAAATTACCCTCTTTTCAAGAAAGAAGGTGAATGGCCATTTTTACAGAAAAATCTTTTCTATGAGTGTAGCTTGTATTAAAGAAAAACATATTCTACCCCGGATTCCGTATTTTTCTAATCTTTCGCAATATAATTTTTTTCTGATAAATAACGATGCTATTTTTTTTATTTTTGAAAAATTACTATTTTCTTCATTTTATTTTTCACCATCACATCATTTTTTAAATTATTTTCTTTATTTTTCACTTCATTCACGGAGAATGCATTTTTGGTTTTTCCAATAATGTATATATAATTGAAATCACTATATATATATATTTATAAAACGTGAATTTTTTTAGTTTTAACATTATTCATATACATACACTAACTTCTTGAAACTTCCATTCAACAAAATCGTAAGAAAAGTTTCTATACATGTAGGAAAAAAAACTAGCATTTATTTCTCATAAAAAGTCATTCAAGCATATTATGTAAGAATATAAAAACTTCTGTCAGAAGAAATTTATTAGAAGTACGTAAGAAGAGATGAAAAGCGTTTTAGGCATCTAAATCATCATTATCTGTGCATCCAAACATGTAATATCTATCCAGAAAGAAATTAGCAGTTTAAAGAAATCGTTTTTTGATGCAAATGCTATTTCTGTCACAGCTTGCTGCGAAATGGCGAATAATCAAAACAGTTATGGCCTTGCAAATTCACCGAGATGGAAAGTAGAAATTATTTATTCTTATTTTTTCCAATTAACCGGTTGATTGGAGTAACAATTTATTTTACTTATAATAATCAGTTTAATAAAAAAATTTAAATTATTCTCTTTATTTCATTTTGATAATAAAATATTTCACCAGGGAATAGAATAGAATGATATTAAAAATTCTTACTATAGATTATAATTTGAAATATATATATATTACCCTGATGTTTAAAGTCTGTTACTTTCTTGAGTAGATTAGATACTTCTACACACCATACATTTACATTTGCTTCATAAAATCATAAAGAAATATTTTATTCATGAACTGGTTTTTATTTATTTTTTAAGAAGATAATTCCTTTCCTGATTTTCAAAAGTTGTTTCAAAATTCTAATTTGAGCTATAAAATTCAAAATTATAATAGGCCAAATAATTTGGAAATTTTACTTTTATTAATGTAAATCCCGGAAAATTCAACTGGAATTAGAAATCCATATAAATATTAAAATCAGTTAGAAATTATTTGTTGTAACAGTTATAAACTGAAAATTCAAATGCGATAAGAATAAGACTTCTCGAAAAAGAAATAAATAGTTAGAATTATCTTCAACAAATGGTTTGTAGAATCGGTGATTAAGTGTCTTATTTTTTGAAATGAGGCTTTCAGTTAAAATACAAATTACTTCTTAAATTTTTGGCTAAATTCTTTTTGTAACCCACTCTAGGTATACAATTTTAAATTTTATTACTTCATTTAATTTGTGGAACACGTCTTTTTTTACAGTGTTTTTTAAATTATCAGGTTCTTTATCAAACCCTCATCATAAAAACAACCGATATTTTAACACTGATTAGAGAACAATCTAATAGCTAGTAAAACTGGATTCCGCTTCTTTATTTTTTTATATGAATCACCCAAATGGTTTGATCAAGAATTTTTTCCAGGCTTTTCAATGAAAGGCTTGACCAATAGAAATATCTTAACGTAAATGCTTGTTTACTTATCACAAGTATTTTAATAGGAGAATTTATTTGTATACCTTGAAAGGACTTGCAACAGCTTTGCCTAATCGCACCACACACGGCATTGAGATTTATGATGATAAAGAGAATTGGGATTTAGTTCGTGAAAAAAGTTACTTCAGAAAATTATATTAAAAATATTCTATGTTTAAACTAATGTTTGTTATTTGTATTGAGAAATTGTAAATATTTTTAAACTTCATTTGTATCTGCTGATGATGTTTGGAATACAATCGCTAAAGGAAAATTGGATGGCTTGAAGACTTATTAAATGCAATACGTAGTAATATCTATGTGTTTAACCCTATCTTTCAAAGCCAGATTTTATGACCCGGAAAACTACGTACTGTTCTCGCTACTGGATTGGTGGCAGTCATTGAAGAAGAATTATCCGAGAACTTGGGTAAACAAATTTAACGAACATTTTATCTCTGAGAGTTCGCTTGCGGTATATGAATCGTAAAATAAGCAGAAGTGTGCGTTACATTCCTAATGAATGATCACTCGGTGCGAAAGGTCCGAAATAGTTACAACCGATAAGTGTGACAAAAAATAACAGATTACACACTTCTGAAGACTGTAACGTTGAGGAAAGGCTTTGATGCAGTAGAATGCTTACGTGCTTGGCTTTCACTATTTAATTAGGGTTCGGAACCTACTGGAAAAATAAACGAAAGAGATAAGCTGTCGTGGTTGAATTGAGCCCTATAATTGAAAAGCTTATTAATTCAACAATGGAAGCTGCCGTGGAGCTCAAATGAAATTGTTATCTGAAGTGTCGTTTCCTCATCTGATAGTGTCACTTTTCAATGGCAGTTCGCATAAAAATGCTACATAAATCGTGCTCTTTTGATTGAGAAGTGTCACTCTCAACAGTGCGAAGACAATTATTTTTTCACAAGCTCTTCACGTGTTTTGTCTTAATCCAATGAGAAGTTATAAAAATAAGAGATTGATATGCATTATCATATAGTTACTATATGATTCCATTTTGTACTCCATAACTTAATTAGAAACATAATAGATGCCCCTTAATGAAAACAGAAGAATCTTCAATACTTTTCTTCATATAAAACAAAGTTCAAATGAAAGGAAATATATTATTTAATGCATTTTTGCAATTAAACATACTATTATATACTATTATAGGAATGTCTGCGTAAAGAAAATTGAAAAATAAAGCAAAATAAGAAAAAGGAAATATTTTGTGATTTGTAACTGTTTCTCAGAACAAAATATATAAATGAGCAAATCTAATTAGAAATACTTGAATTAAATGAAAAATAATTAATAATTTATTTAATATAAATGTTTAATAAGGTATATGTCAATAATTATAACCTTTGTGGGAACAAATATTTAAAAGAAATAAAGAAAGTAATTGAGAATTTCTCGAAAAATTGTAAACTTTATTAAAAATTATATTCAAATAAATAAAAGATCTTAAAATGCATTTTTTGATTAAAAAAATAATCCTTCATTAAAAATTTGACACTTTGTTTCTCTTACTATGTGTTCCTCTTGATTTAATTTTATAAATTAATAAACTAAATTATTCTGTTATATATCCATAATATATCTATAGTAGTAAAGATATATTTCCCAATTGATATTATCTTTTAATCAAACATTTGAAAACATATAGATAAGTCAGCCTTTTATATTCAATTGTGCATTTTACTCTTTACCCCAATGATAGGCAATGGAAATAGGCGCATAGTTTACCGAAATCTTAGAATTATGCATTTTTTTGTTATTAATGTCATTTGGTTACACTTAAAAATAAATCACATTCAAATAATGAATGCCTTGTTACTAAAAATGGGTATTGAATTTCACTCTACCTTACACACAAAAGTAACCTGAAAATTTCCTTCATATCTTGACTATCATATAGTATGTTTTTCTTATAGTAATAAAAGGTAATAGGAATTTTTACTGACCTTTAGTTTCATTTGATTAAATCTAGTTCGATTTATTCAAGATTACACGTAATTTTAAAAACCTTCATGTTTGTTAATTTTGTTTCTACCAGATATTAACAGTAAATAAACTGTCGCGATATAATTATCCAGTACAACTAAAATCTATGTTTCTTGTTGATTTTTATTTTAACATGTAACTTTTTACTTACATTATATCTTATTCATAAATTTGTTTCATGTTTAAAACAACTACTGTGTTTCATGTTGATTTTATTTAACTAATTTTTTACTGTTAAATTATATTTTCTGCGTAAAAAAATATTTCGAAGGGTATAAAAACTTCAATATTTAGGGAAAATGTAAGTGGCATTAATCATTATGTTTTATTAATAAAAAGACTACAAATAATTAAAATAAAATTATTAACTATTATGTTTTGCTTCTAAAAATCTACACACACGATGGATTAGTTAAGTGAGCAAAATTTAATTGATCCAACGTGTTAATAAAATTTGCAACCAAACAGGGAACATGCATCGAACCGTAACGACTTTAAATACAATAAAGGATTTGATATTTCTTTCGACAATTTATCAACTGCAGCACACAAAGAGATCTGGGTTCAGAAAGAACGGACAGTGCTACAAGAGCTGTGCAGGAAGAAGCCGTAATACATGGTTGATTATGAAATTAATGATGAATAATTGAGTTCCCTTCGAGTAGCTTCATGCTCAACTCTAAAGGGAAGTTGATTATTCCCCCTAACTGTCCTTGTTGGAATTACAATGCACTTAAGAAGCTTCTAATGATCTTTCGGCGAATTATCTACACAAGATCTGCCTGTCTTACTACCTTATTTTACTTTTAGATTGGTATTTTTATTTCTTGAATGAAAGATTTTGGATGAAGATGTACCAAAGGAACATTTGCTTGCCTTATACGATAGCGACAACTAAGCAAACAAAACTGACAACAAAATGTGTTTTCACAAAAATGGTTAATATTCGCAGTTGTCAACTCTTGTTAAAGGTCTTGTTCAACAGCTTTCTGTTGCACAGTTTTAATTTTTGCTTGCTTCGGTTGACACTAGACCCCAAAGAGATCCTTAAACTTCAACATTAGAAGCGTTTTACTGCTAACTGAATATAAATTTTTGCTTATTTCAACCCGTTTCTGAAATAAATTTTGTAAGCAGAAGTCCATGTTTTTAGCTAACTAATTGAAAATGTTTTAATATAGAAATAAAAAATAACAAAGAAAAGCTTGATTTTCAAAGTAAACACTATATATAGAAACAAAAAATTTACGGTTAAAAAATGTCAGGATCTTTTCTCGAAAGATTTTAATATCAAAATTACTTTATAAAATGTAACCCCAATATTGACACTGTATTGCACAGAAATCATTATAAAATTTTTTTTTTCAACAATTGGTTTCTAGGTTTTTTATAGTTAAAGTGATATATGGGTTAAAATGGATTAATATTTTTGCATAGAATCGTAGCCACAAAATTCCAGAAAAATATGATATTGATATGATTGATATCTTATTGATGTTATGTTAATAAAAATTCATTTGGATATCTTTTACCTGATAACATTTAAGAATACGTACAAAAACAACCGAGCAACTACACAATTCTAATTATTGATTACCACTTTTCTAATCATTATTTCATCCTTTTTGATGTTATGTTATTCGTTACACATTACTATTAGTGAAAAAGTTGTCAAGAATCTTAATAAAGTCATTATCTGTAGAAAGTAGGAATTTATGAAGATGAAACATACTTTATGCGTATAGCATGTATGAAACTGAATTTAATAGCTCATTTATTATAGTTACTTTAACAACTGAAAAGAAAAGTACGAATTTCTCTTAAGCAATCAGTGAAATTATGTTTTGCCAGCTTATTGAGGTTATTAAAAGTAAAATATTTATTTTACTATTTTTTCGCTCATTAAGAAGTCCTAGCAGATTTTAACTTTATAAAATGTTGCCAATAGAAGGTTAGGTACATCAGCAGAAAGAGGAACCAAACACAGCCATCTGTTACCTAATTCGCAAAGTTTCTTATCCACTGGATGGTATGATGCCCACAGACCATGAGATAAGGAGGGATTGGAAGACGCCAACTGCATACAAGTGATTAAATTACGAACACCTTATCTTGAGGCGGTATTTTTCCTCAAGAAACATTTTTAATGTTCCCATCTCGATATCATGAGTAGTGGTACAGAAGCCTGCTCCCCTTGCATAAAATCTCCTTTATCTAAATACACGTTTTCATAAAATCCGTTCCGTATCTTCTCGAAACTTCTTTATGGAATGTCTTTCTCTTGGAGAACCTTCTCAATGAATGCGAAGTGCCTTAAAATGGTTGCTGAGTACGTAACTTTACTCGAAATGCATAATTAAACTGAGTTGTGCAAATGACATTTCTAATGTGGAAATTTTAGTTTAATATGTAATTCTCATGGATGGCTTTAAACAATAGTCACTCATTAATGCATGTCGTGGTTTTGACGCCACATTTTTTGGCAACTTCAGTCTGGCTACAATTAACTTTGTTTCTTTCACTATATTGCAACACTATGTGTTATCAAATTCCATTGAAAAACTTCAAAATGCGCTTGAGGTTAAGAACAGCATCTTTGATACATGATTTACAATGAGCTTTTATATCCCTTTGTTTTTTATGGATATACATAGTATTCTTATGCATAGGACTTAGGAAGATGTAGGATCCTCTACATTATTTTTCCTGTTACATTAGATTTTATTTATTTTTTTTTTTAATTTATACGTACATAAGGATATGTACAAATTGAAAAAAATACTCTTATAAGAGGAAAAATAATGTAGATGATCCTAGATTCTCTTTCTTGGTACCTATTATGTATAATAGAAAAAATTATTATCATATTTAAAAATTGAAAGAAATATGAATTGCTATATTTTATGATTAGACTGTTTCTCTGCATCTGCTTATTAGATCTTTTCATCAATCTAAATAAATAATATTAAAGAGTTATTGTCTGACAAGCTTTTTAAAACTCTTTTGTTTAATATTTTTTTATAATTTAGTATAGATTTATATAAAATTCATGGAAACTACTAATAAGTCATTTAGATCATTATTCATTAAATATTAATAAAATCTTACAACCATCATAGATTCAATCTAGATAACGACTTTTACTAATCTGATTTCAATTTTATGGTAATCAGATCTTATTTAATTTTCTACTTTATTACTTGTTTTGGAATTTACTATTGCTGGTGCATTTATGTGTGATAAAAGTAATCAGAACAATGTCTAAAATAAATTCTTAGCTTTATTTTTATCTTATAATTAAATAAAAATTATTTTAAATATTATTCTAATGTAAATATTATTCAAATAATGTATATTATTAAATGAATAAAAAAGGATTTGTGTACATGATATAAGAAAAGTGAAAATGTGTCTTTGAACATTTCTGCATGGGTTTGAGAATTGCATAAAAGCTAGAAGCTTCGTTTCTTTTTTTAAGCATTTTCTTTTCTAGTTTGAAATTAAATTCATGAAGATTTCTTTTTGAGAATATGTTACCTTCAAAATTTATTATATTTTGAGGTATTTCCCAAATTGGAATGTTAATAAACATAAAAAATATGAGAAGCTTAATCTTATTATTACCTGCTGTGTTAAATATATATGAGAATAAACTTTGAAAAGTTAATTGTAAATAAAGATGATCGGCATTTAAATAAGATTTTCTACTTCCGAATAATTAGCTGTACTTTGATATTTAAAAGGAATGAAAGGGTTGGCTTTTATAAATTCTATGACTATTGAAACCCAGATTAAATATAACATTTTTTAAGTGTTATATTCTTAATTAGTTTAATCCCTTTGTACAGATAAAAATTAGAAAATTTAGTAATTAGTAAAATCGATGTATTTAAAGTGTATTCACGCAGAATTTTTTTATCTGATTTAAACATATTTTCTACAATATGGGTTTGTTTTTCAAAACCTGTTCTGTTAAGGCATCATCTGGAGATAGAATATGAGTTAGCACTATTTCTTTCAAATCATTGCATTGCTATTTATTATAAACAGATACAGACAATGATTCCCCAATTTCTAAGAGCAATACAACAAAATTAAAATAAATATCACTTTTGGATGCAAGCACATCTTCTCGCTAGTCTTTTTAACTCACTGTTATTAATTTTCTGTATGTCTTTAAGAATCAAAAATATTTGGCGAAACACGTGTAAAATAATTAAAAATTTTTTATTTTTTTTATCCATTTATCTTATATAATCAACATTTTTGTAAAAGAAACGTTATTATTTAATTATGTTAAAAATTAAACAAGTAATAAAGAAATAAGGATAATAACTTTAAATCCCTTTACTTAAGGAAATAAATACTAGAAATTTTAATAATTGAAAAAAATAATGTTAAAGGAATAAAATTTTGAAATTGAATAAATTGGATTATTATATATATGAGAAAAGAATAATTAGTTACAGTAAAAGTAAATGAAGAAGGATCCTTTTTTTTTACTTTTACTGTGAGTTTTAAAATTTAAAATACAATATATATATATATATATACACTAAAGCAAATTGTGAAAAGGTCACTAAGTATAATTATAAGTCATTAAGTTTAATTGTAAACATAATTAGAAAAATAAGAAATTTAAAAATAATTTTTTTTAAAAAAAAGCGTTTTAAAGTTAAACTCTTAAATAAGATCGACGGCAATAAACATTAATTTCACATTTTTATCTTAATTTCAGTTCTTGTCTTAATAATCTGCAACTCTGTATTTTACCGTTTATTTTAAAATATAATTCTTAATTTAGAGCATTTGAAATAAGAATATTATTCGTATACAATATCTAAATTGTTTTGTTTGGTGTTTTATGGCTCAATGATCACTTTTTACGAACGAGGGATTCTTAAGATGTTGAACATATGGTTAAAGTTGTCTCCGATCCATAATAAACACGTCTGCTTGAGACAGGAATTGAACCTGCGAACAATGGCAAGTCAAATATCACATACCATAAGAAAAGAATAAGTAAATGGATGATCGATATTTGAAATAAATCTTTTGGTAACTGTAATATAGCTACATATGCATAAGAAATGCAAAGTTATTTAAATTTTTATTATTTTTACCTATTAATAAATTTAATATGCAAACATGGTTTCTAATATTCATAAATTTCATGCAAATGATAGTTAAGAGTTTCAACTCAAATAAAATAATAATTTGTCATGTACAGAGGAAGTTCTTTGATGCATTTTCTAAGCCTTTACTCTGACAGGTGTCATTTATCACTCCTTTGTAAACAATGCTCAGACTGAGTGCTGTTTTAAATTTTAAACAATGAATTAAATAGGTGCTTTTGAAAGAAATAAAAAAGGAAGCTCCAACCGTAAAAATCAACAAAAATTTTATTGTAATATATGATAATTTTGAGCTTTTTTTTCTTTTACCTGTGATATCCAACAATAAAATTGCATTAAACTGAGGAAACTGATTTTTCGGTGCTAGAATTTAAAAAGGCCTGAACGACTTTTGAATAGTTTATAAAGGATTATCAGATGATGTAACAAAGAATAATGAATTGCTTTAAAATTATTCGTGGACAAATTAGAATCTCTATTTGATTTCTATTATAGAAATACGCTTCCTGTAAAAAATTGACTGCCCCCTTTTTTTAATGACATTGACCTTTATTGTATGATAATAATTATAAGGAATTTTTCAATTCATAGAATTTAATATGAGGGAGTAATACATAAAATATTCATAAAATTTAACATTTCATTCACTGTTCAAATAATCTTAATAAAAAAAGTAATTTAAAATATTTTAATAAATAAATGGCAATTAATAAGCAGGATTAAGTCTATAATGATATGCATTGATAATTAAAATTTTCAGAAACTTGTATTAAAGATGTAAACAGTATTTAATAATATCTTGTTAATTAATCTTTGGAAACTGATACATAATTTTAAAAATTCTGAAATGTTAATAAGCTGACATCTCTCAATAAACAATTATTTTTAATATTTTTTTCTCAGAAAATGGTTGAATGGATGGTCTTCCATATGTAAATATGGGCTCTCATGGAATCGAAATGCAGACCAATAAAAAATCAGCTATCACTTTTGTGGATGTGACTATACACATACATAATACGCAGAATTTTTCAAACTTCAGATTTTTTGGTTTGTTTGTCGCTCAATGGAACCTTTTTAGGGCTATTTAAAATAGTAACTACAGTTTAAAGGATATTCCAAACCACAAAACATCCATGCTCAAGGTGGAATTCCAACCTACATGCTTCTGAACCAAAGACCATACCATTAACCGACTGGCTACCATCTCAATGTAACTTAACTCAGATTCAATAAAAATTAAGAAAGTAGTAATGGTGAACATTCGATTAGTGCTCATGAAGTTCTTACAAATAATAGATTTAATTCGAAACTTTCTTTTCTTGCGAAAATTTTGACCATTGCTTGACCACCGAAAGATTTCCAAAACTAAATAAATCACTATTTGACTTTATTTAATTTTTATTATTTCTTAAACCAATTTATTTAAAATAACTTTAATTTCAAATATCAAACATTAAATTTTTAGTATGGCTGAATATTTAATTGAAATCTGTAATCGAATAAAATGATGTTTTTTGCAATCAGATACCAATCAATTAAACCCTTTCTTAGCAGTTTAAAAATTCTTAATTGTTTTTTCATTCCGGGTATGAAGAATCGAGTTATCACAAAAAATTAGGTAATTTTTAGAAATATTGGAACTATTTCTGTGCAAAGAAGCCATTTAAATGCAATTTTAATTTCTTTTTATAAAATTATATGCCAGTGTGGGCAATAATAACAGATATATTTTCTCGTTCATTCCTATTAAAATCTTACAAAATAATGAATATGAGAAGATAATTAGTATGTTTTTTTCCTAAATATTTTTTCTATACAAATATTTTTTACAAATACTTTAGAAATTAAATAATTTTCCTGAAGTTAACTTTTGCGTTCATTCCCTTCAATCAAACTTCGTCATTTGTTTTAATAACTAGGCTTACTTTGTTTCAAAACAATGAATACTAAATACATTGTTTTGAAACAAAGTAAGCCTAGTTATTAAAATATCTCATCAAAATAACTTTTTATCATGTAGTTACGATAGGTAAAATAAATTTATAATGTTTAAATTATAAGAAATATGATTAAATGTTTGTGAAATTCAGCATTTTCCTAAATGAGTTAGAAACTAATTTAAACACAGATAAGAAACTAAATTGAATATCAATCTCAAAATAAAATTTCCAATAAACTCAAAATTTATTTTGATGTAATTATTTACATAAAATAAATTATGTATAACTATATAAATATATACCTTATATAATCTAAAAAACACAAACTATAAACGTTAAAAAGATAATTATGCTAATAAAAGTTGCTCACTTTACAAATTTAATTTGAAACTTATTTTTCTAATTAAATGCATATTTTTAAAAACTGATCATTTTTTACTTGTAATTTAATTCATATTCCAAGTTAGTTTTGCTTTCATAAATATAGTATCGTACCAATAATATGATACATCTTTTTATGTTTACGATAAAAATATAAAGCAGAATAAATAAGAAAATAAAAAAAGTAAACAGAATCCAAAGTGGCTGGCTTCTATCTCTATCTGTTAACGGTGGTAATTTAAGTCTTACGATACGTATCAAGTATCGGCGTGTGAAACTGAAATCTTCCGAAGGAGGCGTATTCGTGAAAAAAAAGCCTAGGTAAAAAAACGTACACAGTCAAAACAAGAGCATCAAAAAAATATCTAAAGAGCACCCCTTGGAAG
>JAPDSC010002236.1:0-11621 GCA_026290005.1 Latrodectus geometricus
TCTTTTCGAAATGTAACGATACTCATATTTTTTTTCTGTGTTTGTATTTGTAAGCTGAAGCATTACTCACGCCATAAGGAATATTTATGGAAATAGAAAATGATATATTTTTATATTACACTCGTTATCGATTTTCATATTAAGCAAATCCCTTTAAGGTATGGAAATTGTAAAACATGTTTCACAAATGTTCGGTATCAAATTTGAATATTTTAATAGAAAGACAAATTTCGGAAACTTTCCCGTACGTTTATTAGTGCAATCTAAATTCAATTTTTCAACGTATTAAAGAAGACCATTTTGGTCATTCCACAAAGTTTTCGAACAAAAAAATAACTCCAAATGTGTTTCTATATTTTTGCAAGCAATTCTTGTTTCTGTTAAATTATCTGGAATAATTCGGAGAACAAATGGAAAAGAAATCAATATAGAAACAGGAAAGAATTTGAAACAAAGGGGGAAAAGAACAAAATATTCCATGATCAGCAGATCCTCGATTTATCCTGGCGATGGTCTTTTGTCGCCAGACTTCACCGGAAATGTTGTTTCACGGCGGGGAAACACAGGCAGTGGAGAAGACAAACATGGTAGAAATTAGTAGGCTTCGACGAGCGTAATTAATTTATTTTACAACCGCTGATCGAGACACAAATATTTGTCTTCGAAGACTAAGGCTAATGGAATTGAAATTTATATTAATTACTTCAGTTGAAAATTTTAAGTTTCAGAACAGCAATTAATACTTAAAACTGTTATCACCTTCCAGGCATAAAGTTTCCGAAAGTATTCTAATTGTTGCAATTAAAACTAGTTTTGAAGTAAAGAATGTTTACAATTTTATTGATTTGGCATTCATTAAGTATTTGTTTTAAATAACCGGAAGGAAATAAGTATTTATCATAGGATTCCAATATTTATACTCAGAATGGATTTGATCTTTGAAAGATATATCAGTGAATGTGACAAGTGGTAATCTTTTATATTAAGTAAATAATTACATATTTGCTTTTAACAAAAAGGTTTATTTTTCTCAAACTGAAGATTAAATGTTATCACTCATTTTGTAATAAATAATTGGAAAAAGAAAAATAATTTACAAAAGAGGTAAGAGACTAAAATAAATTGTTCCATTAACACGTCTGAGTTGACTTCAAAGAGAAAAGCATTATTAATTATATGGACCAATTTGTATTGTGGTAAATTGATAATAATATATGCTATCAATTTATGAATAAACAATTTTTGACAGAGTATTAAATTATTTATTCAATAAACTGAAAAGAAAAATTGGGAATGAATTCTAAAAATAAAATATCTTGAACACTAATTTTTTGTTATAAAAATAAAATCTAAGATTTTATATCTTCATCTTAAGATTGCAATCTAGTAAGTACGCATGTCCTTCAATAAGTTACAAAACTAAATTTATTATGGCCTAAATGTATATCTTTAATCCTTAAAATTGAATATATAAACCTAAGTACAAAATATATTTATCCAGTATATGGAAACCATAGTATAGTTTTTATACAGTTAATTTATATACTGTATGCATATGTATCTATATAATATACTCTAATGAGATTATTCCATTAATTGTTTTACTACTCTCCTCCAGTTCAAAAATCTAGTAGGGAAGTGAATTAAATAAAAATATAATTCAAGTCATTTTAATCAAATAAATACTTAAATAAATATTTTTATCTATTTTTGTTAAGGCACATACATTAAAATCAACATATTATATTTCGTAGCAATTTAATTAATTCCTATAGAATTTGTACGAATACTCAGTTTCGTCTAAAAAAATTGAGAAATCATATGTATTTAGGGATATTTTATATTTTTAAAGCAATTAATTTATTCCAACATAAATTATTAATCTATTATCATATTATGAAAATCTCTAAGGAATTTCAAAGCTGTTTAAAATAAATTGTGAAGCTATCTGCTAAGAGATTTTAATTCAAAACTTCCGAAAAATGAGCTATATTAAGCTTTTATATAAGCAAAATTAAATGCGATTAAGCAGCAAAAAGATTACTAAAATATGTAGATTATCTAAAATATGTTGGGTAAATTGTTGGTTATTTAATTTATAGGAAGAGCTTAAAACATTTATCTTCATTCCATTTTTTTAAATTATCTTAATTACAATATTTAAACTTAATTTTTAATAATTGTATTTTAAATCCGTTGGATCACCAGTATGAACATCATGAAATATATAGTTATTACTCTTCTAAAAGCCCTTTTACGGTAATTTAAGTTAGAAATGAGTTAGAATTATAATTTTAGATAATCGTTTTTCCCCCGTTTAAAAACCAAGTGGGATTATAATCTTAAGAAAAGATGCATTCAACATTTTAATTTTTAGATTATAATATTTAATAATACATTGGTTTTTTTAAACTTTGAAAGAAAATACCAAATATAATATAATTGTTAAGTTATTATATTATTTGTTGATTAATATAATTATCAGTTGCTAAGAAATAGATATTCAAACAAACTGCGATATATGACATTATTTTCTTTAAATATTGTGTGATGGAAAATTACTATAAAACTAGGGACAAATCTAAGATAGCCAGATATCTTATGCGATTTTTTGTATAATACATAATTTTTATCTGTAATATTCAGTAACTTAATTACCCTAAATATTAATCTTCCAAGCACTATTAGACTTCCTATCCAACAATGATAATCAGTATTTTCTGTCATGCGCATATCAGAATGAAATTACAACTTTATAATATCTCATTCTCCTTTATAATTACCAATATAAAGGTGAAAATTAAAGTCTAAAATGTGTAAAATGCAAAGATGCTAAGTATGTGAGATGTCCAGGCATTTTTGTGACTCTCACAACATGTCAAATGGACGAATATAGAGAGGACACTTTAAAATATTTACTAGATGCCAGATTCATAACAAAAATGTGTCTTTTATGTACAAGAAATGTATTTAAAAAATCATATTAAATGTTATCCTATAATACTCATAAGAACAATACCTCCAAACATACACTGTATATTTAATCTACAAATTAATATTTTAAATAGATTTTTATATAAAGGCGAAACTATGTTTGATGTGCAGAGTAAGGTATGTGATAATATTTTTAAGTAAATACTTAATTTCCTGTTTTCTACAAGGAGCCTTGAATGTTCACAATTATAATAATGCCAATGTTCCATATTATGTTGTTGAAGTAAAAAGTAATTTCTACAATATAAAAAAAATCCACAGAAATGTTTCAGTGGTTTATGTCATAAGCAATTGTTTTCATAAGTAATTTACTCAACACAATGATTGCCAGATTAATAATAGACCTGAATTCCATCAATATTTATTAAGATACTTGTATAAGATCGATAGTTCCAGTCATCTTTTAGACAGACTTTTAAATGCTTTCAATTGCGTTATAAAAACTAATTTCACCCATTTCATCCAAAAATAATAGATTCTATAATTAGCAACAATAAAAAACGATAATATCTTTTGAAATGATCATAAAATTTTTTCCAGATACTTTTCTAAAATTAAATGACATATCCTATTTTTTTAAGCATATTTCTAAAAATTCGAAATTTTCTAGTCATCTCTTTTCATGTTTTATATACTTTTCATATAATGTTGTATATTTTGATGCAGATTCATCCCATTCTGCATTTTGTTTCTCAATAATCTCATTTTTTTAATACTGATTTGCTCCTACAAATACTTTAAATTAATATGAAACCGCATATTTGACCACATAAAGACGAAAAAATGTTATATAATATACTTTTGGTATTCTTCTTGAGTTATTCTTTTTCGGGAGGATTTTAAAATTAGTGGAAAATATTCATGAATTGCAAGGAAGAAAACCTTGAAAATATTAGCATCAATCCGACGGATATGTGTGTTGAGAATTTTTTTTTTTTTTTTTTTTTTTTTTTATTATAAATTTACAAATTTCTTTCATTTCTATTTTCAACAGATTGTCATGACCAAAACAATGCTTTATGCACATATTTGAAAAACATTTTTATGTAACACATAGATACCCAGCAAATAAAAATCTACTTTGTTTATTTCGCATATGATCAGCTTCAATCCTAAATAGAGATGAGTTATAGATCCTTCTAGCAAATTAATTATTCTCCTGTCCCACAGACTTCCTCCTTTATTTGTCGTCGATGGCAAGAATTGATACGCTGCCCCGGCCAAATACGGAAAAATAGATTTTAATCTCCATCAGCCACGGAGCAATCCCTTTCTCCTTATGGAGTCATAACCCGTACTTTACGCAAGAATGCGTAAAGTACGAGAAAGAGCAATTCCGAGCCCTCATTACAGCCTTGGAAAGAGGATGTCATTCTCTTCTTTCAGCTCGATAAAAATGCAGGATAATAACCAAGAGAGTTTCATCACAACCCTGCCCACCCCCACTACGATTCGCATATCGCAGGAGTGGCTACATCTTCCCTTTTCCCGCCTCTTCTTCCCACTTATATTCTCTTTCTCTAAAGTTAGATCAGGTGGTATAGCAACCTATGACGTGAGCAGGGTGAGTCGGTAACCAAGGAAACCGCGTCCAAGGCATCCCCCTGGAAAGCAGATGAAGTTTTGAAGCAGAAACTGTTTGAAATAACATGTTTTTCGCCAGTTATGTTCCCAGTAATCAATAAAATATCTCGTTCACCCTCACAGAAGGAAACAAATGGACAGTAACACAAGTAATATGAAGGATGAGCTCAACAAGGAAGACTTCCTGGAATCCGGATGGTAGTCTCCCACGCTGTAATATTTCTGTTGATTTTTCCCAAGAAAAATTAGGTGGAGGGATTTTCGAGGAAATGCTCTTTGTGTGCTTTTCTTATTTTATTTTTATTCACGAGGCTTTAATTAAAAGTTAGGGATTGATTAATGTCTTTTTAAAAAGTCTCGGTGTATGAGAAAGGTGAAAATTACACATTGTCTTCATTTTTCCTTTTCTAGTTTCCCTTGGTAATTTTTTATTTGATGAAAAATATGCTAATATCCAGTCTTGTAACAAATCTTTTTTTGCAGTTCTTTCGAAATTTTCTAGTAATTAACTTAATATACACAAGAATAACTTTCCTAATAAATTTTTGTTTTCATCAGCAAAAATACTTTTGAAATTTTAGTATATTAGTTATAAATTAATTTTCAAAATTTTAATTATATTCACATATAAATTAACTTTTCCTTTTCTTGACTTCATGGTAATAAATTACTTCTGTTCTTTTGCAAAAATTGCAATATTTTGCAAAAAAATAAAGGTAATTTAAAATTAAAAAGTAAATAAAAAGTAATTTTAAAAAAGTAAAAATGTACAGTTTTTTTACTTTTGTCATAAAAATAGTTAATCAAAAATTCTCAATTCCTAATTTAATTAATAATAACTTTTTTTTCTAAATTAAAAATAAAAAAGATTTTTATAAAAAAAAATACATTTTTTTATAAAAATCATTTTTTTATTTTGCATGATTTCTACTGAAAAAAATAAATTGAAATTATTTTATATTTATTATTAGACATATATCTCTTTTTTCATGAAATAAAATATTAAGATTAATGCAATAGTTATCGTAAGTATTAGCATTATGTATTCTATTTAGCTAACTGTAACTGGGTCGCTTCTATTGTAATATAATTGCTGCAAATTCACATGCACATATTCGAATTTATTTGTACTAAACTTTATCCTTGAGTAACATTGTGCTCCTTTTTTCAATGATAACTTTATGTAAAGTTATCATAAAAGATAAAAAATATTTTTTATCTTTTAAAACATCATTTCATGACAAATATCTCAAATATATCAATACTTAAAAAATATCAATTTATTAATTCCAATATTGATTTCTGCTTATGAATATTAATAAAAATTCCTTTAATATTTGTAATAAGTTTAATGTAGGGATGAACAAAAACACATAACAATACAATCTTCAAAATTTACCAAAAATAGGATTTTAACATTTTTTGAGATACTGTTTATTTCCTGGTCTATTTTCATAAATAAATATTCATGACAAGTTCATTAGAGGAAGCAAAAACTTCTATTTTATTACTTCATTATCTGATCTAAATCATATATCTTAAGACTTAATTCACTGTATCAATATTCATAATGCATCTTCTGTTTAATGGACGGTTATTATTTGTTACAAATATATCTTCACACATCCGTTAAGTAGAATATATATTCACAAGCCTTCAAGTGAATTGATAGGTCAATAAATTAATTTCATAACACTTAAACTTAAGCAATATATTTATTTTTATTGCCTTATATCAACACTAAATTTAATACCCATAGACTTAATTTATTTATATTTATCTTCTTGATAGAAAACATTCATTGCTTTAAATATTCGCAAATTGAAAATATATATTTCTAAATTGCATAAAATATTAGATTCTAGAAAATCAAATACAAAGTATAATAAACAATATAAAACTTAACAAAGATGATGTTAAAAACATTTTTTAAAACTTTATTTAATTTGCGTAGGTATGTATACAATTAAATGCAATTTATAAATTTTGCCTTTTATATTTCTAATTTGAATACGGTATTGTCATTTTCAATATAAGAAGTATACGAGTATAAAATTATAAATATTTGATATATTAAAGTTTGCAAATAAGGAATCTATGTGAGTTTTCCTGAAATAGTCTTTAGATATAAAGCACTGTAATAATCGAAAATAACGTTTTCGCATATTCCTCAGTTAAAGTTAATATAGTAATCTGCAAATCAAAACGCTGTTATTGACCTTTCAAAACATTAAATTTCAAAGGATTTCAAATGATAACTATACAATTGTTGTTAAATAATATTCGGTTTATGAAAAAAATTCTGTTAATAAAAATATAGAGTATAGATAAGTTCCAAACTTTCCTTAAATGCTTTAATGTTATGATTTCAAATTCCTTTTTATTTTTTTCTTAATAATTCAATTCGATTTGCATTTTGTTTTGTTTCATAAGTGATAAATTGCGGAATATATATCACAATTATAATTAATTATAAATAATAAAGCTAGAAAAATGTAAATGAACTTGTATATGTTTTGATGTTATGCTTCGATAAATTTCTAATTAAATTTAATTACTTTTTCTAAGAAGGTAGTTAAATATGAATAGCTGGTTATTTATTTTTCTTATGTACACGATAAGGTAAGAAAACATTCTGGTCAATTTAAAATTTCTACGTTTTTACATAACAAAATGTGTTGATAATATAATTTTATTCTGCAGAGCAATATAAAAGTACAATGTATCCAAGTGTTTATTTCAGAATTTTACTGTTTATATTGTTCTAAAATATTTCACTTTATTTCATTTCAAGCATATACATTGTTATATTTTTTAAGTTTTTTTTTTCTCATATGCTCTTTAAACATAAAAGAAGTATTAAATCCTAAAATACTATTCGGAAGTTAGTAAATACAAGTCGAAAGATAAATATAATGCTCTTGTTCTTGTTTACCACACCATTTTTCAGTACAAAATATAAATGACCTCATGCAATAAAACATAACATTTTTAGCGGAATAAAAAAGTAGGTATTTATGACAATAAAAATGCTATTTAATAGAAAAAAACACACAAAATTCTGCAGTTGAATAAATCTCAAGTGTATTTCATAATCTTTGTGAAACACTAGTACACTTACGTTTTAAATAAAAATATTGTAACTACAAAATATGTAGACTTGTTTTATTTCAACAATTACAGTTTCTGAATAAAATGGTACAGTCTGTAAGAACTGAATAATTTAGATTGATTAGATTCAAAATTTATGTATTTATTTAAGAAATGTGACTTATTTAGGGTCATGAAATATGGTATTATTTAGATTTAATAAGAAACGTATGATAATAGCACATTGATCAAATCTGGATAGGAATTTAGAAAGTATCGAATATTTATTAGTTTAGAATATGCATTATTGTGATTTAATTAGTATTGAACGAAAAACTAGGATATCCAATAAGAAATATCACAATTTGAAACATTTATACTGAATATATTAAACAATAGAGAAAAGGTTTAATGTTAGATAGAAGATTAACTGGATATTTTTATTTATAATGCTTTAACTTCAAAATTTTGATAGAAAATATTTAAAATGACAAAGCATATTAACGGAGCAATTTTAAATTTTGTATTGCTTCATGTGGTATGAATTTACTGGGCGCTTCTTCTTTGTAAAGACAACTATTAATTGTCAAACTTATCTGTATATTTTATTTAATTTTGCTCTTTCTCTAAAAAAATTTAGTATTTCAACTAAATCTTTTAGCTTCATTAAATAACATTTCAGTGTTATGTGAATACTCATAATACACTGAATGCAGAACTTACATATAGATCTATTTGGAAAAGTAACCCAACACAATGGCATTTCCAGTTATCTGACATTATTTCTTTTAATTTCTTCATGATGTGATAAGCAAAGGGTAGAATGTGCAATAAAAGTTGTTACAAGATATAAGTAATAACCTTGTAACAGCATGGTCAGCAGATTAGTCCCATGAGCTAAATATACTTAAAAGGAAAATAGAGAAACAGAATATACGTTAAGCGTATTTTATCTGCAACTTCATACCAACATTAGGATCAATTCAGATAAACTGAAATTAAAAAAATTAATAATAACTTTTGTGTGCTTGTTGTTAAAAATATCTCGTTTGTGGTATTAATGGTCTAAAAATTTTTCTCCTTAAATATAAAATGAATAATTATTTTAGAATTAAAAAACCAGTCATCTAAATTTTATAATTATTTAAAGTAACTATGAACTCAGTTTAATAAATATTATGCAAATATTTAGTTACTTGAATAATAATAATTTGTATTAAAAATTAATTTTTTATTTAGGTTATTTAATTTATAAAATCTCAAATTAAGCTTTGTAAAAAATTCTGGAGTCGAGTAAGAATGTATTTTTTTTATATTTAACTATGTATAAAATTACATTTAACTATGAGTCTGAATTATTGTTCTAATGATATTAGAAAAGAAGCATTCAGAAATTAAAGGCCCAGTAGCGTTTATAAGAAATAATGTATTTGAGAAACATAAGTTCATATTAGTTCTTTCTGTTAACAAAATTTATAATTGTTATATGTGATGTTAAAAGGCAGATAGGCTGAACAATGAATTCGCTTACTGGAAATCTCAGAGCAATCACGAAAGTCCTTTCTCGGAAAAAGAATAATTACAATTTTGCGCTAAAATGTTATAGGAAATAACAGAAAAAAAGTGTTTTAATAAAGGATATGATCACCCCTAGCTTGAATTCATTAGCTGCACTGACTTCCCATGCTTTCAATAGAGTTGTCGGTTTTGAAATGGCAAGTGAAGACCAGACACAGAATAAGCTGTTTTCCAGCTCTCCTACAGACATTGCTAGAAGATTTAGAGCAGAAACTTATCAGTGAAGATAGTTCCATACATTTTCTATGGATTTCCAGCCTGTAAATTAAGTTGGCTATTCCATTCACTCCAAACCAAGACCCTCAAGATATTCTTCTACAATTACAACTAAATGAGATCGTCTGTTATCATCGATCAGAATAAAATCATTGACACTTTCACTCGCATATCAACGACCATATGGGTTACGAATGTCACACCGATATCTCACACCAGTCACAGTTCTTCCATGGAGATCAGGAAGACATTGTAACCATCGAGCGAGATTATTATTCCATCATAGCGGTAACTGTGACTCTACCCAGTGTTTGTTTGAGTGCTTTGTTCGCTCCAGATCATCACAGATCCTAAATTGCACCTTGGTGGGAATCTGTACCCATTTGTAAAAAGTACAAAACCACATAACTGTCTGTTGACATGACGTATTTCTTTTTTTAAGATACTATGGCCTTCCTCTGTCATCTGGTGAGCGGGGACACTCACAACTGGTCGAGTTGTATAAAGATCTGAGTGTTGAAGACGCCTTTCCACCGTACTAGCGAATATTCTTCTCCTTCATGTTACATAGTGGTCTGCAACAAGTTGCGTCACAGAAATACTTCATCTCTTTCGTTCCGGAAGAGCTATAAAACGGTCTCTGCAGATTTTGCAGCCCTTGGATGGCTTGAAACCTGTCTTTTGGACACAGAAACTTAGGTTTCATATTTATTTCACACATATGTGACATCAACACGCTTATCTATTCGACTACCACCTTAAGGAATATTGCAAGTCTTCACTAACTATTATCAACGAATCTGCTTAACGAAAGTTGAAAATCAACAAAAGTTACACGTGTAATTACGAGTGTCTGATGTTTGCATATTTTTTCTCGCTTACATATATACATACATATACCTGTTCTTTTCTATCAAAAAGGTAGCTAGTTTTTTTTTCATGCATTTCTTTTTTATCATTTATATAAGCTATAAATTTTAATTCTTATTGTCATTTTGTTTAGTGTCATAAGACTGGGTAAGATTTGAAAATCATGTTGTTCCTTAACATTTTGTGCCCAGTGTATTTTCTAGTTCAATTTCATTTACAGCAGTTTACATTCTTTAGATTCTCCTGTTCAATAAAATTTGTTTATTAAGATCAAGATTATCGTGTATGATGAATTTTTTTACTTTAAAGGGAATTTTATAAATTAATACTCACTTAATTTGTAATTTTTTCAATGTTTTAATAAACAAGTTAAATTTTTTCCTATGTAATTGAGGCAAGTATTTTTTTATTAGAAATATTCTTAGAATAAAAAAATCAACACTTACCCAAATATGAATTGTATTTCAAGTTTGAGATACTCAATATAAGAATGACTCTCTCACACAATTTCAATAGTCCAGACTGGTACTATTGTAATTTAGGAAATACAAAAAATAGAACGGTTGTTTCATGACAAGAACCTAATGACATGGGTTTTATTTATAAAAAAATAAGCATTAAACTTTAAAGATGGTTTGAAATTACTCCCACTTCAAACTTTGTCAATATAACAGGGTGTATTATTTTCTTTCAATGTATCATATAAAATATTCTTAGAAGCGAAATCTTGTAACAACATTATTTGAACTTTGAGGCTTGTGAGTAGCAGCTTGAGTCATAAGAGCTTAAGCCCATAAAGTGTTCCTAAAACTATGAAAAAAATAAATTCATAAGACGGATTTATCTGGATAAATAATTTGCTGCGAAGAATTGGACTACATTGCAAAGAACCTCATAGCAACCTTCACATTGATTCTACTGATTATTTCTCGGTGATGCAAAAACTTGTAAGTCAGTTCATATGATTACAAACCATTTTGCTGCATCAAGCATTGATAGCGTATGCATGTAAATATGCACCACGTTCCGCTTTCTTAGAGAATTTTTAAAAATAAGGAAAATGCTTCCCTTGCTAAATATTACATTTTCTGTACTGAACACAAGATTGTTTTCATATTTATTTGTCTTAAAATTCTTCTTTGTTATAAAAATAACTATATATACACACATACATATTCAAGTTTCCAATTAATATTTATTAATAATAATCTGTATTGTTTCTTTAGAGTTTTATTAAATATATATATATATATATATATATATATATATATATATATATATATATATAT
>JAPDSC010002236.1:12021-35688 GCA_026290005.1 Latrodectus geometricus
ATAATAACTAACATTAACTAACATTAGGGAGTCAAAAATTTAATGAAATAAATATGGTGAAATTATCGATCATAAAAGAAAGTGACTTGAAATAGGCACCGATTTAACATTAGTTTTGGTGTTTCGTGTCATTCCTCATCATTTTATATTGGTTGAGTGTTGGCCTAAAAATGAACTTTTTACTATAAAATGAATGATTTTTATTTTATCAACGTATGTAATAATTATGTCTTTAATCTTTTTGTCTGATTTCCTAATATTTTTAATTTGTATGATATATCTACAGAAATGAATAAAATGTACCGTTTGTTAAACAATTTTTCACAAACCCTACAAAATAATTGCTAAAATATTCTTAAATATTTATTTAATTACTAGTAAAGGTTGTATAGTTTTAAAATACTTAACTATTACTCGTTTTAATTAAATGTAGAAACGATAAATATAAAATTTTTAGTTAACGTAATTAAATTAAAATTTATGAGTTTAGTTAAAGAAAATGATTGAAACGCTTTCCTTACATCTTGAAATTTAAGTTAGAATAATTTATTTACAATTAACCAAAAAAACTTTTAGGTATTTTTATCTTTATTTTTTATTTTTATCTTATTATTATCTATATTTTCATAGACAAGTTAATTTTTCTTAACTATTCTAGTTAAAAAGAGGTTTGTGTTTAAATTTTAAATTATTATACTAAATATAATTGTTTACAATCTTTTTTGGATAATTATGAGAACATACAAAAAATTTATTAGTTCTTCAAAATACTTTCATGCATTATTCATAAACGCTTGCAAATTCTGTCAGTTATGCAAATTTCTTAAAAAAATCACTATATTATTAAGAATAAATCTATTCTTAATATAAATTCTTAGAATTCTTAAAATCTGTGAACATACTTAATTTCCATATTGGAAACTGATAAAAATTTAACAAGGATCTCTTCGTATCACAACTACATACTAATCTTGTCCTCAATAGGTTAATATTTGAAAATATAAGTTCTTAATATTATAGTTACGAATGTTAAAACGTTTTTATATATATTTATATTCTGTCATCATTTAAGGAATTGGTAATTTTGAGAAGCTATGTTTATAAAAATTTTCCCTTCAATATTTTCATAATTGTGCCATATATATTGTTGCTTAGAACTCAGTTCAATTTTAAGAATAACATATTGTGCTGCCATTGTACTTTAACAAATAAAATTAAAAAACGGAATATATTAGGCACAAATTTTACATACCCACTGATAGTCTTATCGAGTTTGCAGAAAGTACTGCAGTATATATACCAAAATAACCCATTCCTATATTCCAGTCACGTCAAATAAAAGTAAAATATAAAAAGATATGATTCCAAGATATTTCAAAATCGCATGAGGTCTTTTAATACAGTATTAGTGCATGCTATAACGGAGAATTTCAAAAGTATTGTTATATATTATTTGTTTTAGGTGGGTCAATATCATGATATTATGTGTTCACACACTTCAAG
Organism: Latrodectus geometricus; assembly: GCA_026290005.1. Lineage (NCBI taxonomy): Eukaryota > Metazoa > Arthropoda > Arachnida > Araneae > Theridiidae > Latrodectus > Latrodectus geometricus. The sequence goes on from JAPDSC010002236.1 coordinate 13,525, forward strand.
TTTTTAAGCTACCTTTGAAATTCCTTTTATTGAATATAATAATTAAAATTAATAGACTAATAACTGAATAGAATAATAATATTCTCATAAAGAGAGTTCCCGAACTGAAACTCAAAATGGTTATCTTTTTGACTTTCGGTTCTACAGCTCGTAGTATCGGTGTAAATGTTTGTAAGAAGTTCAAAATCTACATTCAGTTGAGAGTCCCGGTTTGATTTGCCTTTGTGTGTAAAATCTAACTGTTGTGTCACTAACCAACCAACTATCTCTTGATGATTAACCATATAATAATCATCAAAAGAATATTAAAATTTAAGTACATATTTATTCTTTATAATATATAAAAATCCAGCTATAACCTAATTATATTATAGATTTAATTTTTTCCGTTGAAGAATATTGAATATGATTTGAGTAGGTTTGGTGATTTTAACATCAAATTAGCTTTAAACTGTAGCTGATTCTTCTAAATAAGAATTAAACATTAATGGTAATCTTTTTAATATACAAATAAAACAATATCTCTATTCTTATTTTTGCATTTATATCTGACAGAATAAAACAGTTTAACAGCCTGAAAAATATATTTTAAAAACATAACATCCATTCAAAGTTATGCTGGAACACACGAATTGAACATATTGATTAAAAATATATATTATATGAAACTCATACCTGTAGAGTCATTCTATAAATAATATTTAACACATTACTTATATCTCTTATATGAAACTATCAATGCTTTAATAATTAATGCTTCAATACCTTAAATCAATAATTCTCTTAAGGAATCTATTAACATTAAATATTGCATATTTTTCACATAGTTAAAAAAACATATTTTTCACATAGTTAATTATTTTTTCCATCATTATGTGGAAAAAATGAAAAGTAATGAATCAAGAATGTTTTATATACTTTGAATATCTATGTATCGTGCACAGAAAATGTGAAGTTGAATTTAATTAGAATGGTAAGGGAATCATACTGCTTGAGAATTAAAAATTTACATATACGGAAAAAAAGAATTAAAAATTTACACATACGGAAAATTTATGCAAATTGAAAAGAATAGAAAAAGAATAGATAGCCACGCTTCACCCAATATAAAGAAACGTGCTGTGACGGTATTTCCATATTTGCTGCTTCCAGCAAAGCTTATTATTTACCAGTTGCTCAACCCTTGTTAATGAGATCAGGGTCATTGAGCGATTGAACTTAATTCTGATTTTCTATCTTTTCCTGGCGTGGAAAATTTCTATAATCGTTTTTCTGAGAGACTTACCATGTCTGATGAGAGACAGTTAGGTGCCCGGCTAATCCACCCCGGAGGTGTTGTTGCCTATTGAATTCAAGGATTAAAAAATAAAATACTTGGCTCAAGTTTATCTGGATTTAGGGTTTTACCAATTTCTATTTATTCATTCTCTAATCGTATAAAATAAATTTCAAAATCAATTTAATTTGATGTAACCAAAAATCAAATATAGATCAACACATGAATAAAAACAGTTTAAAGATAATTGCTCCAGTTTCATTAAAAAAATTTCAATATTTATACTATAGGAACAATATAATTTAATTTTTATATATTCACTAAAACTCTCTTACTTAAGACATATAAGATAAGTTTTAAAATAAGATGGTGAGAGAGCATCAAACTAAATAAAGCCTCACAAGCGCAACCATTTTAATCGATAACTACATCGAACAGAATTTACCATTGTTCCAGTTTTATTCCCCAAGATTCCAATAAGTTTTCATAACTTACGTCATTTGAGATAATCAGGACTGAAAGCTGACTAAACTTTGCATTACAAATGCCAAAGAATGATTCCATGCATATTCAGGGACAGCAGAAATCTGCTCTCCGAACGTCGTTATCGAGCGTAATGAGAGCTGGCCTGAGACCACATTAGAGCGGCAACCTCGTGAGAAGCAGTTGCAAATGACATGGCAGAACAGAATCGTAATGAGCGAAATGAAATGATCTATGCCATGGATTCGCGTCAAGTGGACACTTTGAAGTTGGAGCTACCTGAGGAGTGATTAATAACACGTGATCTCTCCTTTCTCATATCCAATCATTCGATTATGAAGTTGGGCATGCGTTACTCGATCATTAAACGTATTAACTGCCAAGCTTCTGAAGGAAAGTCATTACCTTAATAATACATAACGTAAGAGAAGTTGATGGTAAAACTCATATAAAATCACTTATCTATATGATGGGTAAGAATTGAGAATTTTATCATGGCTCGTTTTTTTGCTTAGTTAATTTATAGACTCAAAATTAAATTTTTTGTGTATAAAAATTCTTGTATAAAAATAAAAAGAAACCACATTTAAATTTGAAATAAACACGATTATAAATTAGAATTTTATGCGTAAAATATCTTCATCAAAATCACCTAGGACATAACCTGATATATCTAAAAATCCATTAAATATATTTCATCAATCAAGAACAAGAAGGTGTGGTGACCAAGAACCTTTCAATTAATAACTGTATATTTAATTTATCACTATCCACTGATGAGGTCAGCCCTTAATATTTAAGTTTTTATTAACTTACCTTAATGTAGACATGCATTAAACCTTTACCCTTACTGATATTATATTTTTAGTTAAAATGTTAAAATTATTATTATATGTGTATAATATTTCTATTTCCCTTCCGTATTCAGTTTGGACTCGAATTTTACTCGTAAGACATAACTTTAAAATAGCATTATATATCTTATTAAAGTAAAAAGTATTGATGTAAAATAATATAATATAATTTCTGGTTGAATTAAAAAATTTTTGGAATTTTTTAATTTAATTAAATGCTATTATTTTATTAATTAACTCTTAATTATAAATACAAAATGTACAAGTAATAAAATTGGAATTCAAAATATATGCTATTTGAAAAGAGAAATAAAGTTATAAATATTCTTTAGAATTAATAGTACATTCTACTGATTATTTAAAGGCATCATCCGATGCCTTATTCTGTTTTATAATAGAGAGTTTTAACCCATCCTTCCTTAATGATTCGTAATGCATTAAAATAAATGCAAGTGTTCTGATCAATACCAATCATCCGTGGATATTTTCCAGACGCTATGGAGTAATTGGGTTCCTGTGACATAGAATTATATTCCAGATTACTGTGGTGACCTACTGTGCTGCTTCGAGGCAATTTACATGTATAATTTGTAGTTACCGTCGAATCGAAATCATGATGAATAATCAAAAACTTCTCATAATTTTGAACTAAAACCAAATTATAAAATGGACTCTAATGATGCCATGCATTCAAATTTTTCCTCCAAAGAGATTCTGTATTCTTCTCAATAATATTGATAAAAATAGTTTCGCCATTTGAAAACCAATGATATTTGGGTATTTTTAATAAATGGTTTGATCATAGTTTCTGATACTGATTTCTGAAAATGGACGAATTATTATTTTTGATAATGATACATTTGAGTTCACTGTTTAAAAAAATAAAAATTGGAATTTAAAAAAATCAATTTTTCAGTTTGTAGAAATAAATTTAGTATATATATCATAGCTGCTTATATCCGTTAGAAAGTTTTACAAAGCTTGTAGAAACATAAATAACATTTTTAAATAATCCGCAATGTTATAAATTGGTGTGAAAGAGACCTTTTTGTGACTCTATATTCATTACTTTAATTTTTAGGAAATGAACAACATTTTTTATATTTTATAATCTTGTATTTGATTATAACACCATCAACCTGCAGCAAATATTCAAATATTTTTGTATGACAACATTTTAATTATTTATTTCTTTTTTGATACTATAATTTATTTTATTAATTTTTATTGATTTTTGTTAATTTAAATTTTATAAACTTTTTTCATTTTTATCAACGTTTATCTAGGAATACTAGTATTTTGAATGATTTTATATAAATTTTCCAACCTAATGATGTGAAAAAAGTTATACAGAACTCTAGGCAATGAAAGTACCAATAATAAATATAGATAAATTAATAAATAGCATTATTTTCAAAAACAAAAATACTTATAGAAAAATATCTAGAAAATTTATGTAAAAATTTTTAAAAAGGCACTAAATCTGTTTGAAATATATCGAACCATATCTGAATAAATATAAAAAAAATTATATATAAACAAAATTTACACATTATAAATGTATATTTAGAACTGTGACATAAATACAGAAATATTCAAAAGGAAATATATTTTAATTCAGTATAATAAGCATATTGATTTAATTTCATCCTGGTGAGTTTCCTTATTTAATACATATGGACCTATTTAAATTGGTACCTGTTGCATTTTCTCATTACCTTTAAATCTGTTGGAAATGGCATCTATTCTAACACTGAAATATAATGGCTTCAGCTTTGTTGAAGTGTGGGAGACAATATCTAACATTGTTCAACTGTTGCAACTTTATTTGGAAGGTCAAACAGAAATGGATACGCACGATGTTACTTAAACCTGTGGTTGTTTTATTTTTGAAAAAAAAAAAGTTTAATTCAAACTTTTTACATCATTATTCCAATCACTAAGTGCTAAAAATGTTTTCAACCATATTAAGTGCAAACATAAATACGTCAAGTTAATTTTTTTAGTCACATACTTTACACTTTTGTTGTTGTTATCGATGAAATTTGCTTAATTACATCGATGTTTGCAGAACTTCACTGGAAAACCCTGAAATAACACCAAAAAAAAAAAAAAACGGGGTGTGTGGTGACCTTGGTGGCCAGAAACCTCCGGAAATTAAACAATCATCAAAGATTCACTTCTATTGTTTCTATTCTTAGCTTTGACGCATGTGAAGTGTCTCCGCCTTGCTGAAACCAGAAGTAACAGTCTTGTATCTACAGTGAATCATTAAGAGGTTCAAATATGTCAAATTACACTTCGAAATTCACAATATGGGTTAAAAAAAATTATCCTATAACTGTCACTGTTAATAATATAAAAAAAATCCGTTTTCAAATATAAAAAGTAAAAAAGTTTAAAAAAATACAACGAGATTTATTCAAATTTTTTGCGTAGAATCGGATTTTATATATAATCATTGAATTATGCCTGATAATTTTCAAAACTTTATTATTTTCCATTATGTTAGTAATTGTCTTTGCTTAAGCGGATATTATATCAATTAAAGGAAATATATTTTTATTACTTTTATAATGTTTGACAAAGAAATTAATAATTTTTAAAATTTATATTAATGAAAATCATCAATACGCTTATGCATGAGCTATTTGAAAAATTCGGACTGAAAAATAGGGGCAAACTATTGTCAGGAACCAGAAATCTAAATGAGTATGTCTTACCATTTCAGGTTTTATTTCACCATGATATTCTTTTCCAATTCGGCTACCAATTATGTTTGGAAGTATGAATTTAAATTTTGTACAGTTAAATTTTCTAATTACTGCTGGGGTTAAGAGTGAAGACAAAATTTTCCTTCTAAAATTCAAAAGTGTTTGTTTTAAAATTTAATGCAATCCATATACAACTCACTTAAATTTATATTCAATATCTCTCATAAAAATTTATAATCTTTTTATCCGAATCCATAATTAAAGTATTTGCTTTTACAAATATATGTATTTACATTAAAAATTTTCTTTTCTTTAAATAGGAATTAATTAAGAATTTTTTAATTTTACAATCCTAAAAGCTCTTAGTTCTTATCAGTTATTAATTTTTAACTAAATGGTATTTCTTTGTTTCGAATCTTTCTTTAATCTTCCGTAACGACATACAAACATGGTGGTTTTATGAAATATATCAAACCAGAATTTGGAAAATTGCAATTGAATTGACGTCACATATTTGCCCTTTAATATTTACTTTTATTTGAAGAAATGCATAAGAAACTTTTAAAATATTATACATATGATAGAAATAATATATTAAAAGTTAATTAAAGAAACATTTATTATCAATTGTGTTAACTACAAAATAAATACAAATAAAATCATGTTTGTTGCAACATTAAGTATAAATATTTTATTAAATTTAAATCGTTAATGTATTTTGATTATATATCACCATTATTTTTAAAAATGAAGGAAATCAAATATAAATTGCTTAAAAATAAAAATCAATCATTAATTTTTTATTTTACAATTTAATTAAAGATGCTAAAATATAAAAAATCATTAAAACTAGAATTCTTTTAAGGAATAGTTCTAGTACATTAAGACATAATTTTGACCAATAAAAGTAAAGATTCAAAAAGATAATTTTAGAATTTACAAATTTACAAACAAAATTATAAGGTAAAATATCAAAAGCTATTTTCTAATATCTATTAAATACGATCTTGAATTTATTTATTAGATCAACTTTTAAAAATTGTTTATCTCAATCAGAATAAATTTTTTTAAAGCGTTAAAATTTAGTTTTTAAATTATATACAATTTAGAAAAATTAAAAGCATTTAATAAAAATAAGTTATTAATAATACTAGTTCTTCATTTATCAAAAAAATTTATAAACCATTTTCATCTGCAATTGACATAATTTTTTCAGTTGAAAATTCTATAATTTTATTAATTACAAGTAGGCATTGCAGGCTTTAATTACGCACACGGCAAATACCACTAACAGGATCTAGTGTCTTAAGTGAGGACATCTAAAATTAAAGTCCCATTCTTTAATTAACATAATTCCTTTCCCTAAACTAATTTGATTAGTTGGAATGCAATTAATTTTCCTTACCCAATTAAAGAAAAGTGACAATGAAATCTTGCTACTCGAGTTTTCTCTAATTAATTGTACGTTCCTACCTTATACAAATAATTTTCAATAAAATGTAAAAGACTGTTGTTTTCTTCTAGTTTTAAAAGTATATTTCTTTATTTTCGATTTAAGGATCTGAGTCTCAATTTTCAGGCATTTACGCTAATTTAAATAAAGTAAAGTACTTCAAGGAGAGGAAATTCTTTTCATATCTGATAAATGCAACAAATATGTGGAATTCCTTATTTTATTCCATTTTTTTGTGTCTGCATTTATTAAGATTGTCTGAAAAATCTATTATCTTTTCACATTAATATTTTCATTCGTTTAAGTTTGATAGTTGAACTAATTTTCTTGGTTGAGAACACATCTTAATACATTGCTTACCGTAACAGAGCTCTGTGCAGAATACAGATAACATAATTACAGTAGGCATTTTTTTTTAAAAAAAATGTTATTATATTTTAGATTATGAAGGCTTACTAAACGTTTAACCTTAGAAAAACATCAAACTGCTTATAGAAAATCTATAAAAGATTCACAAAAACAAAGAATCTGCTTAAGATGAGAAAAAGTATTTCATGATATATTATGCTGTCTCAGATAGAATTTATTCTATAGGTTTGTTAATAAATAAACATAAATCTACCCATTTCCATCCCGATAATGCGTTTTTTTAACAAAAAAAAACCTAAAGCTTACATTTTGACTAATTTTACAGTAGATGTTTTTTGTTTTTTCTCTCTATATTTCATTATTTTGTTTTTAAATTTTTTAATAATTTTTAATTTAAAAATATGCCAAAAGACACTGATTATATTCACTGGTTTGCCAAGTATAAAATAGTTTAAAAAAACTTTATAAATAATGATAAGTTTTCTCTAATAATATAATCCTATATTTTTACTAAGAATAAAAAAACCTACTATAACAAGAAACTTTTAAATTTAAAAAAAAATCATTATCTTAGTTGCAAAGGTGTCAAAAAGTTCTTAAGAATATTATTTTTAGTAAATATAACTAAAGACAAATATAGATCTTGCTTAGTTGTGGAGAAAGTATAAAACTCCATTTATATATATCTTAAAAAGATGGATATGCGATCGTTATTTGTTGAGTAGTGATTTAATAAAGATCATGAATGATTGGCGAAATAACGCTTTATGGGACTTGGACAGCTCGTTCATGGACAGGAAAAGTAATCAATTTTATGGATTCTCCGCCATCAGTCTTGATCTAAAGAATATAAATACGTTCATCTTGTTAATGAAATCTTTATCTAAATCACAAACATTGACATTATTAAGTCATTCAAGAATAAGTATAGATAACTATTATGTCCACTATTGAATAGATATTAATAATGCTTTTACTTTCTTTGCAGCCATAAACAAATTTAAAAATTAATGAATGGCATGAATGAATAAATTTACAATTGGTCAGCTTTAAAGGAATATTCTCTTTTAAATAAATAAAAATTATTTTTAAAAAATTTGAAATGTAAAATTTCAGTAATTTAATAAAATCAGCTGCATTTTGAATAATTTTATCCGTATAACATCGTAGAATATGAAATTATATCATGAATTAATGATAAAACAATCGTTAGGCTACTTATGATTTAAATTGTAAAATAAATTGTATGAAGATGTTATAGAATATGAAAGTAATCAAAAAAGTCACAAACACAATAATCTACAACATGATATGTAAAGTGTTACAAGAGATAAAAATATTATTTTTGCAGGCATAAGTTTAGTACAAGAATATTTTGAATTACTGTGAATAAAGTTTCACACGAAAGAAATAAGTTACGGCAAACAACTTGAAAACAGGAACTTATTTTATGTATAGCGTTCAGCAGGCAAAGATTAATATTATAAAAACCTTTATTATATTGCATTGTTACCAAGAAATGTAAACACGTTACAAATAACTGAGTGGTACAAATATTTGGTTCAAGAATCTAAATTGTTACAATTTACTACTATATTTCATACACCGAAATTCCGGAGGCTCCTTAATATTTTCCTCTTGTCTAGTTAAGATTTAGTTTAAATGTATTTTTTCAATATTTTGTTAAATAATTGTTAAATATTGTAGTTATATTTGCAAAATAAACATTTTTGTGACACTTCATAGTTTTGTCAATTATTTTGATATCATTTATTTCAACCTTTATATAATATTTAGAACTTACAGTGAATTAATTTTTTATAATTATAATATTAAAATGATTTTTTTTGTAAATTATTGAATGCAAATAGAAAAGATACTAAATATCTATAATAGCTAATTGTCATAAACATAATTCGAATTAATTTAATATATAATTGTCCGTTGTTGCATATGATCATATTTTATGTTCGTTTCTGTTGGTTTCCCATCATAATTTTTCTTAATTATTCAACAAAATTAGTTATTTCCTATGCTAAAAATTATTTAAAGCCATGTAACACATATTGTATTAAATTAATATTTATAAATTTTACACGACCCATAGATCTTATAAACCATGTTTATAAGTCAATAAAAGTACCTTTATGTACTATGGTGTAATATAAAATTAAATTTTTTACCAAATAAACAACAACATAAAGTATATATTTTTACATATTAGAAGGTTATATTTACTGGGGTTCAACCATGGATATGTTTTTTTTTTCCTTTTTTTGCAATAAATTCCGGAGAAGTCACCTGAAAAACAAAAAAAATCAAAAATAAGAGTCGGCATTTTGTATTTAAGCAATGACCAAAGAGCAGCAGTTAAAAAATGAATACAATGCATATAAAATGGAATCAAACAAAAAATCTTCTTTATTGAATTCATACCATGGTTACAGATGATTGCCTAAGAGGAAAAACAGTAAGCAGATATTATTCATAATGAGATATGCTTCCTTTTACCACTATAGTTGCTTCACACCGTCCTAAATGCTACTTAATATGTGTGAATTTGGAAATCTTTATTATAATAACGTAATTATTATTTAGTTTTTAACTTATATTCTATTTATTATTATGTTGATGCAAATATTAAGAAGTGTATTTATTTATATATATATATGTTTTCTTCAAAATAGTATAAATATCATTTCATACAATATACCAATAAAGTAAAACTGCATAACTTATACAAACAGATAAATGATTATTCAGTTTTAATAGTAAAAACCTCTAATGAACATTGTATTTCGTTATTATAGTTTCCATTTTTATTTTGCTTAATTTTGAAGAAAAAAATTGTTTACTTTGCAGTTCTAATTCTAAATAAATACTTTATTATGAAATTTTTTTTATATATTCTAAACAAATATTCTTACTTGTATTTGTATTTCAATAAAATATTACTTTAAATTAATTATCATATTATAATTAATATAAAATTATATTTTTGATGCATACATCGGTATCACAATGTTATCCTAATATGTTAGAAAATAATGAAAGAAATCATACTGGGGAGTAAAATAAAAAAAATCAAAACAAAAAACTTTTAGAAAAATTTAGATATAATTTTAATTAAAATAGTGTTAGAAAATGTTTGATGTTGGGTACAAAGTTGAAACTTTTATGTACGTTTTTGAAATAGGAAGGTAGGATAATCAAGAAAATTAAGTTCAAATATCCTAAAATATTAAGAAAAAGTTTCGAATTAACTGAGTTTAATGCCTAACCATTAAACTGCTCTTGTTCAAAATAACAGCATGTGAGATTGCGTGTTGGTTGTTGCTCTAGCTGTTAAATGACACTAGGACCCATGGGTAAAGATGCCTTTAAAAGACTTAAACACGCACACAAAAAGTATATTATATTAAAAACTAACTTTTCAAAGTTATTGCACTTTATTTTATTTTTGTAACACAATCTTTACGAGTCAAATCAAATAAGAATAGGATATAAATTATTCATAGCACTAACGAATAAGACTTAAATATTTTGGATCAGACAGCTAGATTTCATTATGAAGAGAAAGCAATATCTATGTGGAATTTCCTCATAATGCACCCCCATCAATTTGTAATGCAAGGAAAAAATAGAAATTTACAAATTTTATTTTAAATAAATTTAAAAATTAGCATAAAATTTACCTTAGAAATGCTTTATTATTTTGAAAGTGTATTCTATCGATCACATTATATATATATATATATATATATATATATATATATATATATATATATATATAGCATAAAAGTTTTTACACAAAATCATTCATTAATTTCAGTAGTATTTAACATAATTAATTACTAAATTCTAAGCATTTTTTCAATTTTTTCGCGAGAAATATACCTTTTTATTATTGATTTAGAAAATAGTTCAAGAATTGATTTGTTAAACAAACCGATTGTTAAATTATTTTCCAAACCCATTTGGTAAACAAAATGTTGAATTATTGATTTTTTAAACAAAAATTCTAGCAAGCATATTTTTATTCATTAGCATATTTTTCTTCAAGATTACTTAAATTCTTTTAAATATTTTGTTATTTTTTAATGCTTTTTTTGAATAAAGCATACTATTTTATAGAAAAAATTCTCAAAAAAGAATGCATTTTCTTACAACATAATGGTTGGTTTTCGAGAAATAGCGCCTTTAATTTTAAAAGTTAATTACACTTTGTTCTTCACATTTTGCATAATATGAACCTTTTAGGTATTTTATGAATCCCATAAATGGTTTCAAATAAGAAACAATCTAATTATAGTCAGAGCTTAAAAGATTCCCTTACATAAATTCTTTTTAACAATTTGTAGTATTTATAAGCAGGAAAATCATGTCTACAGCGTTTCTTCATTTTAGGACTTAAAAATAAAAGGGAATCTTTGAATTTTTTTATTTTTAATTTGTATTTCCATTAACATTTTTAATGTGCTATAATATTTCCAGCAGATATTCCCACTAAAAATTATTTTAATGTTATGAATCTTATTTATGAAATAAATATTTAATTTTTATTTAAATACATTAAACAAATTTTAAAATTGAAAATTTTATTCAAAGTTTTATTCTTAAAATCTAATTATTATTTTTAAAAAATGCATTTATTTATTTCAAATATCCTTAATATATTTTTCGTTAGAATATTATAGCGTCAATTATTTATTTTTCTTTACTTTTCCTTTGAATATTATGAATAACTATGAAGACATGATGAATCTAAAATTTTTCAACTATTGTAAGAATCACAACTTATTTAATTCGTTATTCCATTGTAAAAGCTTTTATCTAAATCATACGAATTTTACAGCAAATGTTTGCATTGCCATGTTAACTAAAATAAAAACCTACACTCATTTATAATGTAGTGATATAAATAAAAGGCTTGTGTGTGTGTGAGAATAATAGCACAAAATTTATGAAATTTCTAAATAAAAATATAAATTTATTATTTTTAGAGAAGTTTCAAAATTTTGTACAGTTCCTTCGAAGAGGTGTATGATTAAAATGAAATTTAAAATAACAGTATTTATATTTCCTAATTTTACATGTGTTTACTTAAATTTGGTTTTCTTTATTCTGTTTATTGCAGATTCTAAAATCATTGGTTATAATACATTGCCGAACAATTAAAAAAAATTATACAATCTTTTATATCTTGAAAATAAATGGATGCAGTTTTATTTATATTAGTAAAGAAATAAAAAACAAACAGAATTTTAAAAAAATATTGCGCTCTTAAATTATATAATACAATGTATTAACTTGAGAACACACTGCAGATTGCTTTGATCTATTTTAAGTTATGTCATCATTCATTGCATACTATCTGGACATACACAGCATATTTGTTTGACGGGAGGAATTTTCCAAGGAAGAAAGTAGTAGACATTTATACGAATGTCAACGTCATTCAATTGAGGATATCAGTAATACTCACTTGCTCTCAATTCTGTGTTCACCGTGGCCTATTGGTAGGACAACGCTGTTTAGAATGAAAGATGCCGATTTAGATCCCAGACACAATAAGAAAATTGGAAATGGATGTTGTATTTGTGCGTGTATTTCTGTCAGGGTGATGGTTTGAGAGTTTTCTGAGGGTTTTTTTTTCTTCCTACAAGTAAAAGATTCACAGATAGTGAATACAGATAAATTTTTACAGATCAAGAATACAGTCAACTATCTAAGAAAAGACTTCTCTGTAGAAATTTATTGAGTAGATATTAAAAAGGCCTTACAATACTCTTGGAGCCATAAGTTTGACCACTTAGTGTGTCAAAGGACAGAATCTGAAAAATTATCATGCAAACAATAGAATAGCAACATATAGACCTCCCATTATCCAACAATCGATGATATAGAACTTGGGATTTTCCACTCAAAGATTGCATTTTATGTTGAATCCACAACTCATTAATTGGCAATCTTTGTTAAGGCAATCTCTGTTATTAAATTATTGATTGTTATTAAATTATAAAATTGTAAAATATGGAATGATGAATTATTTATTTATATTAGTACAGCTGCAATTAGTTTTCTGGTATTCTTTTATACATTTTGATTTTAATGTGGTAGTTTATTTTAATTGTAGAATCATTTCTTCAGAAGGTCATATATTTTGTACATATATTTTGTCGTATATTTTGTACATATTTGAAAACATATTTTACTCTTAGGCTATTACAACTACATTTTATAAATAAATTTGAAAAAATCAATCAAAATTGAAAAATTAAAATGTTAATAAAGTGAAACACTTGCTAAAAATTGACAACTTTTGTTAGATAGAGGCTTTTTTGTTTTATTCAATGAAATAAAAACTTAATTCTGAAGCAAATTTGTCGAATAGATTGTCCTATTACGTAAATTTTTATTAAATTTAAATATAAATAGGGTTAAGTTTATTGTCTCAAAGCAATTTAGAAAACAAGATAAAAAAATTCCTGTAATATATAAAAAATATAATATAAAAAATAATATCATAATCCCCACAGTGTATTTTAATTTAATAAAATGAAAAAATAAGCACATTGTTAACAAAATTCATTAAAATATTTATCAACAAAACATTTAATATATTATTGGAAAACCAATTAGACAATGAATTATTAAAAATTTAAATTTTCCATTATAATTTGCTCAGTCTTAAAAATTTTAAAATTCCAATATAAATACATTGAGTAATTTTTTATATAAAAACAAAAGCATTCAATGCCTATATTTCTGAAAGAAAATTAAAATATGTTATGATTTCCTTAATGGTAAGAATTAAATCATATCATTAACTTCAGAATTCTGTATAGCAAATAAATCTAAGCTTAAATTGAAGATTTGTAGATTTAGTAATAAATTATACTTTTTATTAGTTAAGGAAATGCAGCTATAATGTATTTTAAATTTATTAAAAATTTTTATTTATAAATTACTAAGTTACATTTAATTGCATCTAATTTTATAAGTTATTCAGTAGTCCTGAATTTCAGAATTCAGTTCTAATCATTTATTTTAAGCAAAATAATATAGTTAAATATTCCCATTAATGAAATTCCACAAATATTCTCAATAGAGTAATGTTGCCAGAGATAATTATCAATCTTTAAATATTAAATCATTAGAGCATTACTCCATTTAGCTAAAATGGCAACATTAACAAGCAAGTCGGTAATGAACAGTTAATTGCGAACAGCTTAAACTGCCTAACTCGAAACCTTGAATTTGTTTAACTGTTTCAAGCATGCAAAGGATAGCAAAAGAATATTAATTAAGTTTACAGTCTGAATTATCATTAATAAATTTAAAACAGTGTGTATTCTTCAGTATAATGACCTTAGTTAATTATGTTAGCGTAAATATAGCTTTCCTTAATGTTCAACTAATTTAATGGATGATAGTTCATTAAAATTACATCAAATAATTTTATTATAAATCAATACTTATCGTAAAAACAGGTACTTAAATACTCATTAATAAACTAGAACAGATAACATAAAGTAATCTATTTCTTTTTAATAGTTAATTATAAAACCTATAGTTAGAAATTTAATCATGAAGTATGTGTTATGATGTTTTAATGACAGTGAACATGGCGTTTTTATGATGTTTTAATGATAGTTTACCCTAAAGGTGAAATTGAATATTTTAAGAACTTTTTATACCATAAATGTTTATATAGCTTATGTTAGTTTTTCATTTAATATTCATATATATTTTTCATTCAAAAAGAATAATTTTTAAATTTCAAATGGAAAGAAATCTATTTATCGTAGATTAATCAAATCTATGCCAGTACTGTTTTGAAAAACTTAAAAGAAAAGTAAATGGAAAAGAAAGTTTTTAAATGATAAGAAAAGTAACTTAATTACACACACTTTTCAATTATTTTGAAGAAATCAGCAAAACTTGCTATGAAATTAAATTATGAATTTTTTTCAATCATCTGAGAAATAATTATTCAAAGAAATCAGTATACCCTTATAATTAACTTTATAAAATTCTATTCCGTTTGTTTAAGATATATGAAATAAGATCAAATCAGTTTTAACGAATAAAATGTGCCAAAATCATCTTTCTTTCAAAGCAATTTATTTCTTTGAGAGAAAGCCTTTTTTTCAGTTTAAGTTTAAAGAAAATTGGTGTTTAAAAATAAGGAAAGTTAAAAGAAAAAAAAAGACATGTTTTGAAAAGAAAATGCATAGCTATTTTTGTTATTGGCAAAGGCAATGAATGCTCTTACTTTAGTCGAGGTATGTATTATTTTGACAAAAGTGTTATTTACATAAAAGCCACTGAATAAATGTAGCTTTTAGTGGCACAGTAAAAAATTATATTTAAGTTCCAGTTCAATTCAAATGATAATTAAGGTGATATTCTCGCAACTTTATTTTTACTTTAAAAACAAAGATTATGATAAATAATTACAGGAAACAAACCATGAATTTTTCTAGAATTTACAAAAGAAATAATAATTAATTTTGTTTCGGAGAATTTCTGTATTTTATGTTTGTTGTATTTTATCTTAGCGTTTCTTTTCAAATTTTTTAGAGGAAATAAACTTCGAAGTAATATTTAGAATAAAATTAATGTTATAAAAATTTTAAAATAATCTTTTAAAATACAAAATATAATAATTATCACATGCTTTATTTTATGCATTTTTCAAATTATAACGTCCATGTAAAGGAAATAATAATGTGTGAACAAAATCTAAATAAGCCATTAAATTTGGAGAAAATTAATGTTGATCTTTTAATGATTATTAATAATTTATATTATTTATGCCACATTACAGTTATACAATATTATGATAACAACCATATGGAATTCATTTTTGTTTATGAGTTATTTCAATAATTATGATTATATGAATTTACATAAATATTAAATGCTGAAGACAATACTTGATTGTGAATCATTGTTTCAAAGGGTCAGAGTGGGAACCTTCGAAACAATGATTTTTCTTTCTGAAGAAAATGCAACAAACTTATATGAATTATTTATAAAAATAATTCATAATTTTTAATAATTAAAACAAAAATAGTCACAGTTTTAGAATCTTAATTTGTATTTTAAAATGCAATACTTTTATAATATATGAAAGTTAATGAATCAATAGCATTTTTTATACTAAAAGTTCTTTATGCATATATAGGTAAAATCTAGCTCTTAAATTATCCAAGATAAAATTTTAAAAGCATTCAATATTATTTCTTTGAAATTCTTTAATGTAATAGAAAAGATAAAAGAATTCTTAAATTCTGAAGAAAACAAATTCCAAATTTCTAGCTTTTTAGCTCTCTAAAAAATGAGAAAAATAAAAAAAAAAACTTCTTTTTATTTTCCAAGTTTCAATAAAATAAAATGTCTCCTAAGATCGGCAAAGAACACTTTATTACTTCTCTAAACTTTACAAGAATCAAAGCCAACGAAGCACATTTTTTAAGAACAAAATAAAAGAAAAAAACTTCGTTCGCATAAAATAGTCTACTTCTATAAAAACGAACTAGTTTAACTGTAATTTAAGGCAATTTCCAAACCCTTTTAAAGTTAGATTTGTTGGTAACTTTAAGGAATTTTTTGAAAGAATAGAATTTAATTTTGATTTGAACAAAATCTTGCAAATAAAATTTCCTTTATTTATAATCAGATTTCTCAGTCTATCTTCTAAAGACACCTTTTTGACAAGCAATAAGATTTGTCCTTTCTGATTATATATGTCTTCTATTATTAACAAAACTCTTATTTTAATATTGTTTTACGATATTCCATTTGTTTTACATAATTTTTACTTTAAAATTCTAATATATCTTAAAATAAAAATTGCGTAAAACAATTAAACCGATGCCTGTCTTGGACAAACGCAAGTGAAAAATGGCAGAAAAAAAAAATTTTTTTTTTACTCGTTATTCTTAAAAACATAAAAGAGTTTTACGGAGCAAGTTATTTTTTACTGGTCAATTGTAGTTAATTTAGAATATGTTTTAGATGAAATAAAAGGGAGTTAAGGGGCAAAAACATTATCAGCCTTTGATTTTAAAATGAAATTAAATCAAGAAGAAAGCGTTTATGTCTACTAATAGCATTTGAAAATGAAGAGCCTTCTCGTGCTATAATATTTAGATGGATTAAAGAATTTCACAGAGGTCTCACATCTCTGTAGGATGAAGAACATGTTTAAACCCCATTATCAGATATAATCCCAGATAATGTCTCGGCCATACGGAGAATGTTAATCATTGACAATCGTTGTACCTACCAAATGATGCAAAACTTAACAATGGATTTGCCGCTATATGTAAATCCATAATTGAAGAATTTTATATAAAATAAATTGTTTACCATTGCGTTCCCCAGCAATTCAATTGAATTTCAAAAAGAGGAGCATGTCATTAAATAAATCTTTAAATCATTATAAATTGGTGACCAATGCATACTTCTAAAACCGTATTTAGTGTTAAAACATATATAAAATTTTTTGATGTCCAGCAAATAAAGAAAAGAAACATTCTTAAAAATGAAAAATGTAATATGTCCCTTTAAAAGTAATACTCTTATAAAAGTGAAACTTTGTACCTCAATACAAGATTGATTAAAACCCTCAAAATAGTTCAGAAAAAAGCTGTAGCTAGCTGGTAATTATTAAATTATTTTTAGTAATTTCAAGATATAAATGTTAAAGAATTCATTCTATAATGCATGACAAAGCATTTTCTCATTCATTACGACTGGCAATAAAGTTTCTTGAATAAAAATGAATCAAAGAGATAAATATTCATTAGATATAGTAAAGGATTTTGGCTTATTTTTAAAGAAAGGACTTATGTACATACCGTTTTCATTCAAAAAAGGAAACTATTTAAGGAATGAAGCTACAAACGCATTTTTTCCGGGGAAAGAATAGTCTTTCAATCTTTTGAAAATATTACACGTATGCACTGCTTGAGGAACATGAATGCTTATGATTTGAAAATTCCTAGAATTTCTTAAATATGAATTTAAAAATCTGAATTTATCCCCAATATTTTAGAGTGATCTTATTCAATGGACTGGTATGTTTTAATCACTTTTCATTTATTATCATACGTAATTTTTGCAATTTCAATTTTCTTTTTTCTGCAATTCAGATTTATTTTGATATATAATTAATTCATTTTGTTAAATCATTTTCATTTTTTGTAAGAATATATTCATTCTCATGATTCAAAGTCCATTAAATGATTATCTGCAATTATTTAGTTAAATTCAGTTTACATTATCCAAAATCTTAAAATCATTTTCAAAATAACCTATTTTCTGGCTTAACAACCTAATAAATTTCATTTGCTAGTTACAATATACTGAACCTTAAAGCGTAAACTGTTTCCTCACGGGTAAAATTGAAAAGTTTTGATAAAAGGTTTTTCAAGTTTTACGACCTTCGAAATTTCATCTATTTGCGATTACCATAAAATGTTTCTGACACAAAAAGCTCTTGAGATATATATAAGTCTTTTTTTTTCCAACCTAAGGAAAAGTATTAAATAAATCAGTAACCTAAAGCATTATTTTCCATTAGTTTTTAAAAAATTCACACTCTTGTTTTCAGGGAAAAAGATTAATAACTAGATTGTAAGAAAGCCACAGCATCAAGAGTGTTACATAATCATTGATAATTACTGAATTGGTTTTCTTTTATCCTCCAGGGATTTCATTACCTTGTTAAGCCTGCAGGGGTAATGGGCAGTTCTTTTTTTCTTTCATTTGTCTAGTGCCTTTAAAGAATAATTGCTGCCAAGTCCATGGAACATCATATATCACTTAACAAAGAGTAACATGCGATAAAACCTTCAGAGATTTATTTTGTACCAGAGTAATCTAATGATAAATAGCTTTGCTATTTAAAGATAAACAATGTTTGAAAGGAAGTAGCTAGAAAATCTTCCGGAACAGTTTCAGTTTTATAGACAGCGATTCTCGTAAAGTAAACTCGGGAGTTTTTTGTTTTAAAATAAACTTGTTCAGAATAATGGAAGCTCGTTTATTTACATTTTATCAGCATGAATAAAATTTTAAACTGCTAATTTAAGCTTTTTTTCTTGAAAATAAAAATATCCTTCAAATGTCGTTAAATTTCTCGTTAATTTAATTATTCAAGATCACAGTCTAATATACATGCTTAAATTACAATTCCCTTGATTTTAAATATGTAGACTTTAAGTTAAAAATATAAAAATTTCGGTAGCATAATTTAATATTTTATTTTTTGTCGATTTATTTTTACAAATTTTTGTAAATTGTAGTTTTATTATTTTTTTTCAAGTATATTTATTAATAACAGATTCATTATTAAACTAAAAGAGGAAAACCTTCATACACTTTTAGTATACATAGTTTTTAATATTTTAAACAAAATTTATATTACAAAGTATTTCCAAGTATATATCAAATAAAAAATGATCATATAGCTATTATACGAAATAGCCTTTCTTCCATTGGCTAAAAGTTCATTGTATTTTCCATTTTTATTAAGTTGCCATTAGTTGCTTCTTTAAAATATGAACTTCATAAATTTATGACTTCATACTACCAAGATTTAAATGCAGTAGGAGTTACTTGTACATTTTCTATGTAATTTTAATAAATTATGTGAAATTCTACTCCAATAGTTATACGATGCTTTGCTAAGTCAGACGATTCCGTCATTTGAGGATTTCAGATCCATCTTATATATGTATTCAATATTAAAATTCTTTTCCTTTTTGAAATTAATTTCTAAAATTTTAATAGATTTTACTATGTTTTCTATGTATTTATATTAGAGTCAGTAACCTATTTATTGAATTTATAATTTTTTGGCTTTAAATGTTTAAATTCTCCGGAACAACAATTCAATAAGTTATTTTCTGCTTGTAAACTTGTTAAAAGCAAATAGTTGTTTAGTTATCTATCATTCCCTATTTTTGATCACATGTTATTTAAAGAGATATTTTTACCTATTCTTTTACTGTCATTTATGACTTGTTTAAAGTTTTATTCAAACAGGAACAATTTCTATGGATATTTATCCTTCTTTATTAAATTAGGTGATACGGAATCTTATTATAACCTTATAAACCATTCATCATATATAGTATAATTCAAATCCTTTATTTCTTGATGACCAATTTAATCAAACCTTGGATCATATTATTATTAAAATTGAGTTATGAACATAATAATAGTTTCAAGATCCATTTAAATAAATCAAAAATGTTTTTTGGCATTTTCAAAGAACATTTTGCATTTTAATGAGATGCATTGTATAATTGATCATAATTCAAAAACTGGTTTGAAATGTAATACTTATTCTAAAATGAGACAAATCTCTGCAAAACCCTCACCTATTTAGAAAAATAAACGACAAACATTACAAACAGCAAGCTAAATTTTCAAAAATCCTAACAACTTAACCATTACGTTAGACAAAATATCATATAATGCCGAAATAATCAAGAAATATTAATCTATTAGCTTATACAGGCTTTGGTGACAACAATATACTTAACTGGTTGCGATATAGTAGTTTTTTAGCAAAATAATTCGAGTTGAGGATATACAAGAAATTTATAGTATTGAGCATCAATATTTTAATAAGTAAGTGCAAACAATTACGTTCATCTAAAAAAGAACCATTTTGTTCACCAGAAAATGCTGTATATATGTATAAACATACATACTCAAACAAATGCTCATATATTTATTCATTTGCAAAAACAAATTACTATAGAATGAGTAACAAAATAAAATTGACAAATATATATAAAACTAGTAAATTAATCAGCAAATTGCAATTATAAAAAAAATTACAAATATAATTACTATAAGTATCAGAAATAAAACAAAGTATTATAGAGCAAACAAACATGATATAATTACGAACAGAGAGCAAATATATGATAGAAACTTATTACCCTTATTGCCAGCTTCATCAGGGGACATTAACATTACTTATTATTAAGAAGGGCTCGTCTCACACAAAAGCTTATGAAACACATAACATCTGGAACATACCATAAAAAAAGATATTCTAGTTTGAATTAATTCTACTATAGGATAACTAGAATTTGCTAAACGCCATCATAAATGAAGGAGAATGAACTTTGACAATGATGTTTACATTATTTTGAATTAAATTTGTATTTGCTTTCTTGTTTACTATATCAAATTACTTCTAATCTCAAATTCTTATTAAACTGGTTTATTTATAAAACATTCTTATCCGAAAAATAAAACCACGAAATCTAAATAAAACAATTCGAGATTTTTTTTTTTTTAATTTGAATAAAATTCAAGTTGAAAAATATTGAAAATAGTTTGAAGAATAGCGAATATTTGCAATCAAACAACACGATTTTTCGTTAAAAAGCATGAAAACTAAAATTTCAATGGATGTGAAGAATAACTATATTTAGAGCGTATATATTATCAGCAAATATATCCATTCTTGTCACTTGATTCTTTAATCAAGCCTGTTTCAATTATCAGGAACATAATAATAAATGAATAAATTAAGAAAAATCTTTCCTTTTTAGAACTATCTATGCTTAAACGATTCTATGTTTACTGTTGAGAAATACAATTTTCTTTCTCTTAAAAGATTATAAAATATAAGGTCTGCCAATTTTTTAAGTGTTGCCTACTCCTATCAATTACGACATTGGATTTCTTTAAAAACAAAGAGATTTTATATTTGTTAATAACTTAATACAAATTCATATTTTTTACTAACATATATATATATATATATGGAAAAAGGATTGTTATAACAAAGAGAATCATTATTTCTACCATAGAAAGTAGTTAAAAATATTGAGGAATAAAATTTACAGAGATTTGTTTTGTGCTAAGATAAATCAAATATGATAAATGACTATTTCTGTAAAAGCAGTAATATATTGCCAGAGAAGAATCTATAGATGGAATTTAAAATTTAGGAAATCAAAATTGAAAAAAAAA
>JAPDSC010002236.1:45688-61460 GCA_026290005.1 Latrodectus geometricus
TGTAATTGTTAATCTTGAAGGTGGTTCTGTATCATACTCCCTTCTCCTCTGTCTTTGAACTTCATTTACATTCTCAAACTTCCAGTATCACTTAAAAACCTGCTGACGTTCTTCAAATATCAAACGTACGTCCCCCATGTTGATATTACAAATTCCAACTGATAATATAACATAGAGGGACGATTATGCTGCACCTGGCGAAGAAATATAACATTAGCCTTGTAGAGCGGGAAAACTACAATAGTTTAAAGTGTGTATACATTTTTTGAAGCACCCTGTATATATATACTAACACTGCTTTTAAGGTAACATTCTTGTTGGATATATAATGAAATAGTTTCCATAACACAAAAGTTAGTTTCCCAGAAAGTGTTGTCGTAAGGAAAGACTCCATTGTTTTCAAATTAAGCAAAATCCATCTTTGTAGGAAATAACCTCATTCTTCAACAACTATAATCTTATCTTTCAGCTGCCGCCTCTCTCGCTGCTTTGTTATTCTTATTTAAAGCATGAATTAAACATTTTCAAAATAAATCATTAGATGGTGTTTAAATCGATAACATGCAAATAAAATAATACAAACTACAAAAGTAATCTGATTATTATTTTTAATAGCATTTATAAATATGAATTATTCCGTTTAAATTTGTTGCCTAGTGATTAAAATAGTTTTTACTTTTATTGTTTATTTGTGATTGAATAATTGTTTTTATTAAATTTATTAGATTTAGATAAAATTACGAAAAGAATTTTATTTTTCACCTATAAATTGATTAATATATCTATTTATATTTTATATTTTGAATGTTACTCATTTTGCAACCAAAAATATTTCCAAATATTAGATTAATTATGAAGAAGAAAATTAACTCATATTTAATGTATGATGCTACTCTTTAATTAGAAAATATTTAGGACATATTAGTATTTATGAAATTATCTTCTATTGTGTTATTCTTTTAAATACTACATGTTTAACGCATATATAAATTTATGTGCATATGAATTATGTCCCCTTTCCTTACAGTGGAAAATTTCTGAGATATATAAATTAAAGAGAAGGGAGTTATTAAATAAATTATACTTAAAATACATCTTCACAGTAAAATTTTTATATAAAGCAATTTCAACATAATCACCATTCCAACATGTTTCAGTTATTATATTTGATTACACATGAGAATACACATTATTCAAGGAAAACAAATTTGGAACATTTGCTAAATGATTTAAACTTTCATTCAAAACACTTCTTTAAGGTTAAAATTTATTTATATTGACTTGGATTCTTTCTTTACTTTACAATAAATAAATGCTTTATAATGAATGGAGTATCGTATTTAATTGAAATAATTTATTTAAATTTAATTGAACAGATTTATTCGTTTCATTTTAATGAATTTTAAATGTGTAATTGTAAGAATACATTCTTCATTAAAAGAAACTTCTATTTGATGAGCTGCATGAGATTTTATAAAATGATCTTGAACTAAATCTTATCCATAAAAAATAGTATGTTGGTTTTTCTTTTCATTTTTTATTAGCATTGATCGCAAATAAATTTCACATTAACATTGTATACTTTGCCAAAGAATATTTCCATCGAAATTATATACTCGTTGTTATTGCATTTTTAACATATAACTTTTAATATTTATTTAAATATACTCATATTTAACCTGACTATCACTGAATAATGTTACAGCTCAATTTCATTTTTCGTATGCATCATGCACTTTAATTTTATTAATATATGAATTTAATTTTTTTAATTTTACTTTATAAGTTTGGTGTCTTTCATTATTTTATTTTTTGTCTATGAACAATTTGTAGAAACAGTTTTATTTTTTAAAGAATAATTATTATATCGCACTTTTTGAAAAAATAAATGCAATATTAAAAGTAAAGTGATAGTGATAGTCATTTAAAACTATAAATTTTTAAATATATTTTTGTAACATTTTTATTTGTCCAGTGTTATTTATGACTTCACTTAATAAAAAATAGTGCATTATTTCTAAAAAAAGAAAGGAATAATGAGTTTCTTAACAATACACCAAACATTTGTACCGATATTTTATTTGATTCTTTGTTTTTCTGTGTAAAAAAATAACTAATAATCTTCAAGAATAATCTAAAGTACACAAATAGGGAGATTTATGACTTGATGGAACAAATCTATCGAGAAAATGGAAAGCTGCTTTACTTTACCTGCATCAGAAAGCCCATCGACAAACTTTGCAGCAGATAATGAATTCCCAATTAAATTGAAACATGTTAAAGATAGAAAGTTACAATTTTAAGTTTATTTATTGTTTATATAATAAATATAATGCAATAAATGTATATAATATAGTAAAAATATTTAATGGCTAAATTTTATTTGTTTCCAAAAATTTTTGAAGAAATGTAGAATATTTTTTGAATGTCAATTTTTCTATTGGTTTTAACATTTATAAAAATATAGCTTCTTTGCATATCTGCCTCGCAAACCATTTAGAAAAGAAAGAAAGAAGTATTAAATATAATAGATTTCTTCAACAAGTCTATAAAGTAAATATTTTTTAGAAAATTGATATTTTTTTATAAGTTTGAGATAGCTATTTTTATAATAAGTTTTCTAATACATTTTATTTCAAAGAATAAATAAAAGTAAGACAAATAATAAATATTTTCCTAAATAAGACTTTCTTTTCCAGGTAAATTTTAATATTTAGTACAAATGTAAGTTCTTTTCACCAGATATAAAGTTTAGATTTCAATAATAAACAATTTCTAAAGCGTTTATCATACTATTAATTTATCACTTGAAATTCAATAAAAAAATTTCTACAGTGTAACAGAAAACCAAATTTATTTATAAAATATTAAAATGTTATTTTTCAGCTATTGAATTTTGATTGATGAGAAATTTCCGCAAATATTCTCCCCGACAACACAAGTAAACTGAAGTAATGCATTTTATTGCAATATTGTTTACAGCATGCATCTGTGATTGATGGTAGCCGCGCTGTTTTCAAAGATACGCAATAAATGGACCGAAGTTATTTCCACGGGCGTACACATAGACGAAAATGTTTTGTCAGTCCACATGGAAAACTCTGACAGGAAGAAAAAAGAACACATTTTTCTTCTTCCTTTCTTTCCCTTTTAGGTGAAAAAAAAAAGATTTTTCAACGTTGCCAATTTTATACTTTGAAAATTTTGTACCTTTTTTACGTAGGAATCTTTTTTTAGAACATCAAGAATGAAGCTCATACTTCCTTGTAGACTTTAATTCTGCATGAACAATCTTTAATTCAATTGAAATCTTAAAATGTTCTGATTGAAAACATATCATTCTCGCATTGAAGGTGTTTTATATTCTATACTGAAATATAGAAAATTTCACATAAACTTTTGCTCAAATACTCTGAATGTAAAATAACTAATTTGCTCTTATAGTACTTAAAAAAAATACGAAAATATAATATCTGGTTCTAGCAAAAATAATTGTAAATTCTGGAAATATATGCTTTTTTAAATTAAAATAATTGCAAAGCAAAGTTATTTAAAGATATCTATAGTAATTATAAACAATATAATAATTGAAAACAAAAGAAATATTAACCTGGAAATGTGGTCAAACCAACTAAGAATGAAAAGAGAACTTGAGGTACTGCGCAAACATTGACATTTCTAGAGAGATTAAATCTATTTTATACTCTAAATTCCAGTTAGCGTAATTTGGAAATAATTTATACTCGTTATTAGTAAGGACTTATAATATTAATTTAAATTTAGCGGAAATAATGTGTGTATTAGTTGAAGTTTGTTGAAGAGATTTTTAAAAGTATGTACTTAGAACAGAAATTTTGTAAATATTATTAAATTACAGGTAAACAATATTGATTAGTGGTGTATTATTGAGTTTTTTTATTTAATTTTAAATTACTAACTCTTTTATAAATAGATAAGAATTAACACAAAAAGAATTACTCAGAAGGATATATCAGAGAATATATAAAAATCAAATGTATACCTGTTCTTTTGATCATCCCTTGAAAGAGAACCCATATTTCGAGGAGATAAGCACTTGTGTCAAGGAAGCAATAAATTAATATAATTCACTACAAAGGCTGAAAATAATCCTGATTCAATAAGCAAATGATTTTTAGAAATTCTTTATCAGTGAATATGCTACCATAAAATCAATATAAGTAAAATAAATAATTTTGGTTAAAAATTTTCTTTGCGATATATCAGATTATTAATGTAATTGATAACAGTTATATGAGCTAGATATCTGAAAATGATATGAATTTTTTCTAGAAGAGGTTAACCAAGCTTCTGCATGAGCTAAGATACGGCACTATATAGAGAAAAAGATATTTGCTTGTACATATATATATTACTCCTTATTCATTTCAAATAATTTTATTAATCAGACCAAAATAAGATTGTCTTATTTTCAATTTGACTTTTAATTGAGATAAAATGGCAGTTAATTATATAAAGTAATTAAAGGGTATAACTGAAGTTTATTTTCGGCGACTAAAATAAAATCATATAAAGATATTCAAATTTACAATTTTTATCTATTATTAATGTTATTCTTTCTAAAAAATATTTTTTTTCATTGTATTTTTTTTTTTTTTTTTTTTTTTTTTTT
The DNA here is from genome assembly GCA_026290005.1 of Latrodectus geometricus. Taxonomy (NCBI): domain Eukaryota; kingdom Metazoa; phylum Arthropoda; class Arachnida; order Araneae; family Theridiidae; genus Latrodectus; species Latrodectus geometricus. The sequence goes on from JAPDSC010002236.1 coordinate 50,340, forward strand.
TTTTGAAACAGTATTTCTAACTTTATTTCATGAACATTTTAAATATACATTTGTAAGAAAAGAAATTTTCTCTTAAGAATGTTTATCATTTTTATCAGCAATTTTTAAAATGTTTAATAGGAATTTTTAAGATTTTAAATTTCTAAAATATTTTTTTCTACTATTTATTATGAAACTTTTAAATATGAAAAAAAATGAAGCGAAATTATTTAATGTTTTTTCGAGCATTTTTAATAATTTTCCTTTTTACTTCAATTATTTTAAATATTTCAAAAATTTCTTTTGAAACATTGGTCTAAAAAATAAATATAAACTATTTTGAATACAACTTGAAGTCTTTGAAAGATAAATAAAGATCCATATTTCTTTAAGGATTATCAGTAATTTATATGTTATAATTTGCTGAATTTAGCAATTCTTCGTAGTTGTTTAGTAGAAAAAATTATAAAAAAACTGAAAGCATCGTGTTTTCATTTTTTTCTGACATATGTAATTCTGAATGAAAAAAATCCTCATTGCGAATAAAAGTCATTCACATTCATTAAGTAAGCTAAGACCGAAATTTCATCACTAAAATTTGAAGCTAAAGATTTTTATTATATATATATAATATGTATTTTTTCTATATAATAACGTAAAAATGAATATTTTAACCACATTAAATATTTTATTAATCACCATAAATAAAAATGTCAGTAAAAATTCTTGCCTTAGATTTTAGTAAACTTAATTGCTTAAAAATTGAAGTTTTTCCATTCTCTAAGCCAACATGCAATTTCAAAGACAAATTTGAATTCAAATAACATAAAGACCCTTAAAAGCTGATAAAGAATGATCTGTTATAATAAAATTTATTGATAAAAGATCAAAAGAAGCTTAAGCTATTTTTCGTTGACTAGCTTCTGACAGATAAGAAGTTTTTTACACATTCAAAAGTACAGCGAATAGAAATGAAACGTAGCTCATTGTAAGATTGCTTACTTCGCCATCTGTGATTGATGGTAGACTTTAGATACGCTGCTCATGGAGGTGCACCTCGGTTGGAACGATGTAACTTTCATGTACGTACACATAGATGAAATGTTTTGTCAGTCTAAATGGGAAAAAAACTGACAGCAAAAGTCCTATCCATCTTATTTTTTTTATTCTTCTTTGGTGAAAAGATATATATCTCAACGTTGCCAATTTTAAACATTGAAAGCTTTCTTATTTGGATTTTTCCAACGAATATATTTTTATTTGAATATTTTGTTTAAATGAACTGAGAAGTTTCCCTTTGTTAGAACCTTTTAGTTCTGCACTAAGGATCTTTAATTTTGATTAAACATAAAGATGTTTCCTCCAAGGAATACACTACACTATATGATAACGGTATTTTAAATAATAACATCTGACGAGATATGTTTTTTGCTTCTTCTAGTTCCATTAAATTATATTAATGTACCAAACAGATGAAAGTTTTGTATTAAATGTGCATGTGTGTGTGTGATTAACATTGTAAAAATAAAATATATGTTTTTGAACACAGATATATTTCTATATTAAAAATAAAATAATATTATAAACAATTGGAAAAATGAGAACTGGTATATTTAACTATTGCAATGATAAATTTTATCCTTTTCCCATTTTTTTTAAAAAATCGCTGTCTATTTATCTAATAATTTTCAATTTCTTATAATACAAGGAAATCTCTTTTCTTTCATTCATATTAATGGTAAAAATATTTCTAGTTATCTCCAAAATTGTTTAGTTTAAGAAATAATAACGATTTCTTACTTACTGCATAAAAATAGTTATACAAGTGAAAATTAAATCTTCATTACATAGTAAGTTACTTTGGTGTGGCAATGAAAATAGTTATTAGGCTTTCATTAAGTATTCCCAAAGAATTTTAACTGATTTATAACGAATGGCATAACATGTTTTTAAAATGATATTTAGAGTGTAAGATCTAATTCTTGTAATATCCAATATTTAAATTTATATTGTGTACATTCAAATTGGATTTGCAAGATGTTAAATTATTTTGTTCAGAAAAGTATTACTATGATTAGTTAAAAAGGAGTATTACTGTATAACGTGGTCTTACCATAAGACCGTGGTTAAACAAGCACAAAGACGACCGTACGTACGCGTGTGTATGTTTGTGCGTATGTGTAAGTCGTAAAAGTCAAACATTAGATTACAATATATAATAAATAGAAATAATGAAATCCAAAAAATAAACAAATAAAGACAAGTATCAGCAATAGCAGCCTCTGTCAAAGTACGTTAGCAAAAATGGCACTTGTTCTTTTAATGCATAAATTTTGCTAAAATAGGTGTCTTTTTTTGCTACTCAACGGTCATTTTTTGCACCTAAAGGCTAACTTAATGATTTAAAGTGTATTCTGAACCACTATAAGCCTCCATTCCAGAGATGGTTTTCGAATGCGCGAACTGTTGAATTGAAGACAATGGCGGTTAGGAAATCCATTCCTAGTATCATCATCACTAAGGTACCCTGAAGAGTTAGACAATGTGGGTATCCAATTTCACGTTTATCTTTTCTTTGTTTTATTTATTTTCACGTATGGATTTGTTATGTTAATTTTGTTTTTTTTTTTATTATAAGAGTTATATTTTATGATTCTCCTTCTAGCTGCTTTGAATTACTAACTTATTGTTCAATTGCTAACTTTTATGTTTATTGTATATCATTGTTATTTACAGCTTCCTAATTTTTAGTGCATCCCATTTTACGTTATTTTAAGTTAATCCTTTACTATACAGATTTATATGGAATTCTGACTTTATGATTTAATACTTTGAACACATTTTCGAGAATTTAAATATTTGGTACCTATTCATTCCACATAAACGTAATTATATTAGCCTTCAGTTTTGAGTTATATGTTCTCTGTGCGATATATTTCTCTATGTATCATACAAAACTTAATTCTACACTCCAAGCGTTAACTAAATTAAATAGTTAAAAATATTTGATTTCCTTTCTTTAGCTATTTTTCAATTTTTGTTATTTGTTCTCACAAGCAATTTAAATAGATAATAACATAAGTAAAAATCAAAATTTATCCGAAGAAAACCAAAATCCTCAAAGTACGTTATTTTTGTAACACAAGTGCATGGAAAAATAGAGAATAAATAAAATGTGAGATGGATCTATTTTTATTATCCTTGCTATACTTTTATGGGATAATAAAGTGAGCTGTCTGATAAATTATGATAAAGTAATTTTGTAAGTTACCTACGTCATTGCAGTGAACTTAAAAAATAATTTATAGTCATGAAAATAATGGAAATACGAAATTGTTTCAAATTGTTTTGCTTAAACTATTTAAGTCAGTTGAACATTAGAGATTTATGTATTTGCTGCAAAAATTCATTAAAACAAAACTAAACTTACAAATATTAATAAATCGAATTACTAAATGTTAAAACTGTAACTCAATAAAATTTATATAATTATATAAATAATAATTTTGCCTCGATCTTCATATGTGGACTCTACTGGAAAAGTATATGCACCCAAAATAATGTAAGCCTTTACCATGAAAATAAGAATGGGCAGTGTTTGCATAAGCAAATATATGGTTATAGAATCAAAGCAAAAATAACATTCCGCCTATTAACAGTAGAAAAAAGAATATTAAACTCAGTAGGCTAAGAAGACACTCTAGTAATTTCAGTAAACTAAAAGGTTGACAAATATACAATTTGAAATTTGGTAAAGCAAGTAGTCTATCATGTGTTACTAATGTCTTTCTGTGGTGGTTTTGCCAGGAATGCAGCAGCAAAGCGATTAGTGTGTTATTATTCCAGAAAAGTTAATATTATGATTTTTCAATAGGCAAAAATACGCTCAATTGAAGCAAGATTTGTTATCTGGCAATTTATTAAATTGTATCATATCTTTGTAAATATTAATGCGAGAGTCGTAAAATATGTGTTTACAGTTACCTTGTGATAAATGTTATCTAAATGACTTGATAGCTTAGCCAGTACCACCGATTGTAAAATGTCATCAATGTACCTTGTAGCATGAGAAAAGATCAATGACTGTCTCAGTAAAGCAAATCCACATACGATATGCAACTTACAAGTATGTCTTAATATAATTCAGTCACGTTTCTGCTTCTAAAATCGAAACGTTATCAACTCTGAGACAAAAAAAGGGAAATGTTCACTGGATATCATTTAAATTAATCAGACACTATTCATTTGTCCAGACGTTATCCATCTTTACCAAGATTGACATTAGTTCAAACAACATTGCTTATGCAGAAAAATTTCAATAATTGTCTTAATTGCAATCGATATCTTATGCTAAAGTCATCTAGTACTTACAAAGGATATGTCTTGATTTTGCAATATCCAAGATATTTGTAAATGATGTCAAATATAAGATGGTGTCACTATTGAAACCTCGACTGATCTGACATCTCTATCCTCTATAGAAAAGTTCCATTAACTTCTCCAGGTAGCTGATTGTATCTTATTTGGTCTACTTTTACCATTACCATGTAATCATCGCAGATTTCAATATAATACCTGATAGTCTGCTTGAACAAACAGACTCTCTGATACCTATAAAACGTGAGATGATGAAGTGAGATTAATGGCACCATCTATCATGTTTCAAGACCATCATGGAATAATAATTGGCAACCATTTTTAATATACATGAAACATGTACATCAAAAATGGTTGCAAATTATTATTCCTAAATTGCAATATTAGTTCTTTTAAATTATGGATAAATGAGCATTGTACAAATTCCGATTGATTATTGATGCTATGTAAACTATTTAAATAACTTCTATGTATTAAAATAAATTACACATTCTACAAATGTACTAACGAAGAAAGGTTTTCGATTTGGATTTGGAATGAATTATAAACTAATTAAATTTTTGTTTTAATGTAAAAGTTTATAATTAATTTCTTTAATATTAGTCGTTCCTCTCGTATTAGTTTTATAGTTCTTCTAAAATTGTATGGTAATGATCTTCATAGATTTAAAGAGATTACATTATCAATATGAAAATCACAAAAGTAAACGCACACACACACACCATAACATTAGTTGATCTTAATTTCGCATTACATAATTCAAGGTTTATTATAATATAACTGGGTAACTGGTATCCTTTAATATTATCAGTACTTTAAGCAATCTCCTATTGAAGTCGAGTTTTACACTGGAGTTGTGTTTGAGTGATCAACCACTAGGAAGTTGTGTTCAACTTTGCTTATATTATTGGAAATTGGAATACTATCTCTGAAAGCCCTAGTAGTTATTATGAAAACGGTAATATCAAGACTTTCATGAAGTAAAGAATTATTATATTGATTGCATATATATATATATATATATATATATATATATATATATATATATATACAGAGAGGGAAAGAGAGACACACAAATAGATAGAGGTAGATCAGCAACTTATAAATCTATTCAGTATTATTACGATTGTAAAATATAATAAATAGTTTTCAATGCGATTTTACATTTTTTAAAAAGCATAATGCAATACTTATACTCTTGAACAAAATGTAATAGACTCCATACATATTGTTTTTCCCATCTGATGTTTAATGAATCTGCAGTTGTAATAGAAAAATTACAACATGCATATTATATATTCCTAAACTATTTTTCATGAAACTTTTCCTCAGTACAATCTGAACATGTTTTAAATAAAAATTTTTAAGGGGTTTATTTCTTATAGATTTAACTTGAATATATATTGGATATATTATGTACATACTTGGATATATTAATAAGAGAAATTGGAATGAAATATCAAATATATATTGTTTATTTGTTCACACACACTAAATGAATATAGAAAAATATTCGTTTAGTGTGTGTGAATAAACAAACAATGTATATTCGATATTTCAATCCAATTTCCCTTACTAATATATCTGTGTATTTGATCAACACAAAATCGTTAAGCAACAAACAAAACAAACTCGTATATTTGATGTAAGTATGAATTTATTAAGTCAGCATACAATTCTCATAAATCTATTTTTTCGAATATAAATTAGTAATTTTTTATAGAAAGTATGAATTAATTGTTTTGATAAGCATTAATTTTTTGCATGGTTTATTTCCTGGATAGTAACAAATTTCAGATTTATTATAAATTTTGAATAAAGTACAATATGTACAATATTATCTCATCTCCTTTTATATAAAGTAGGTGCTTCACTTTAGAGAGTACAAAGTATTAAGTATGATAAATAAAAAATTGCAAATCACAGATTCAAGGTTTGATCCTCAGACTGGAAAAGGTTTACTCAGCCTTTCATCCGTTCAGTGGGTCGAGGAAACTGAGTATCAACCATACTTGGAAAATAAATACTGGGGATTCGCGATAGTCTGACTTGATATTTTATTCCAATGACTGGGACATGCGCCTCGCACCCCAGAGCCCTTGATCACAAAGAAATGTATGAGAACTGTAGGTCTTTGTCTCGACATGGGCTGCCGTGGCACTGAGTTTAATATTTACGGGCATTTAAATAATTTTTTTCATAGTTTATGTAAATTTATAGAAGCATTTTAAGACTATGCGAGTATTAATTATAAAATTAACACTCACATAGTTTTTAGAGCAAACACAATCTTAAGTATAAATATGGTATTTATGCTTTATATACATTATGAACGTGTTTAGAGGTACTTATTTTACACATATACAATATCTACCAATAAGTATTTCGACACTTGTGATAGAAAAGAAAAACTAACTTTACTCAAAATCAATAGTTGGTAGAGCCTCCACGAGAGGCAATTACAGGGTGAACCTTACGAGCCATACTTTCCACAAGTCTTTGCATTACAGCTAGTGGTATTGCCTTCCACTCGGTTTGGAGTAGACATACAAGATCCTTCACCAATTTTGGACCTGTAGATCACCCCTTAATTCGGCGATCCAACTCGTCCCAGAAGTTCTCGATATGGTTCGGGTCTGGGTTCTGAGTAATCCAGTACGTTCGATGACCTCCATTGGCACCATATCAAGCCTTGGTTAACCTCGAAACATGACAACTGGCATTGTCATCCTGAAAGTAACAGGAGACCAACCCGTAAAACTGTCACAACGTAGGAAGCACATAATAGTCCAAACTGGTGCTGCAGGCATCGTGTTGTGTTTACAATGAATGGGGACCAAAGATCTCAGTCCATACAAGGAGAAACACCCCCAGACCATAATTCTACCTCAAATGCATTCTGGCAGGAGACGTTCAACAAGCAGACGCCAGAACGGTAAAGGGTAAACCTTGATTCGTCGTATAAAGAACCCGTTTTCACTGATCTGCGGTCCAATTTCGATGTGCTTTGCACCACATTAACCAAGCAGCGCTGTTGGACTTTTTGATCAAAGGCTTATAGGCAGCAGCACGACCATTAAAACAAAGCAGATGTGCTTCCTTACGAATGGTATTCATTGAAACAATACCCCCGGATGCCTGTTGAAACTCCTCGTGGATGAGGGTCATCGGTTGGGTGCGGTTCTTCCGAATTTCTCTGGACAGCACTCGTCGGTCTTTATCTCCCAATTTCGTTGGTTTGCCGACTCGGGGCACATTCCGACTATCACCGCTCACCTTCCATTTCTTAATCACAAAAGCCACTGTCAATTTTGGGTACTTCAGCTCGCTAAATATGTCCCGTAAGGATCGGCCACATTTGTGATACCCGATAATTATACCATTTTTGAAATCAGAGAGCTCCGAACTGCGAGGTATCTTGCATGCGATGAATGCCAATGCTGTTTCCTACACGATATATACCAGCGAAGGCCGTGACGTACCTCAGGACCACTGATATCGTCATTTGCATGGGGGTCCAAATACTTATTCGTAGACAATGTATATATATATTTTAAATCGAGTTATTCATTTAAAACAGCAAATTTCTGGTAAATGGTAATCACATCTAAAATATATTAACACTTAATGGAAACCGTTACCAAAAATTAATTATTATTAACTACAATTCAATGGTTTCTATAAATTTCTGTTCTAAACAAATAATTAATTTTCAGTCTTCCCTGCGAAAGAAACATTGCTTACTCACAAGGAAACAAAATTATTAAAACAGATTAATTTTTCAACGATAAGAGTTTCCTTAATATTAAGTCCGTCATACTAAAACAAATTTGGTACTTGAAAAAAACAGTTAATAAACTCAAGCCACTTTTTCTTCTAAAGCATCTGCATTGAATTAAGTTGGATTAAATTTCATAGGAAATTAACTAGATTCAAGAGTCTAAAAATATACTTTTTTACCTTTATCCTCCAATGACATTAATTACTTCACAAGACTTTAAATCAATTTTTCATTGGTCTTATCGCTAACGTTCCGTTTGAAGGGAGTCGTAAAAATTTTCATATCGGCATAACTCTTCCGAAGAAAATACAATCTTTAATGATGCCGAAAAAAGAAGAAACGACAATCTCGTTTTTATGAACTCTTATGAAATCTCTTTTTATTTTCTATCTTTAGTATTAAATATTGAGTAAATTACATTCAAATTTTAAAAAATTAATGAACAGGTAAAATAATTTAAAGAATTTAGAGCGTGATTTAAAATGCTAATTAAATGAAAATACTCTTAAATCAGAGACTTAAATGAATGTAGGAAAATTAATTTTTCAATTCAGACTGGAATATTTATCTTCTGTGTTAATAAAATCATATTTTTTTATTGGTTATAAAATAAAGCTTTTTAATGATCTAATATGTTTGTTTGAAGTGTTGTCTTTTCTGTTTTAAATTATGTAAATGCTTGTATTATCTTAATTGAATTTACTGATAATTAAAAACATTTCTCACAAAGTCTTAACCACTAAAAGTTATATTTTGTATTATGTATTTAAATGATTAAAATTTATGGAAATAAAGTGAAAAATTAATTAAATCTTCTTTTAAACTTATTCTTTGTATTGAATGTAAAGATATTAGAATATAACTGAAAACCATTGAAATAGTTGCTGCTACAAACAGTTTTGCATCACCAGCAATTTTTTATTACTTAATTCATTTAATTGCTTTATTTTCTAATTTTTTATTCTTTAATGTAATTTTATGATTTGTTTATTTTTAATTTGAAATGAAAATTAATAATGAATATTATTTTAATATATTTTAGTACCATCAAAAATGGACATCATTCTATAGAAAAAAATTTAAGAGTAATTTTAAATGTAACTATCTTTGTTAGTTAAATATTCTAATAAACCAATAAAATAAATTTCCCACAAATTCAAGTTATTATAAAATTTTGTCTTGGAAAGAGCTATCTATATAAATTTGTAAACCATAAATCACACGTAATAATGTAAAGAAATAAAAGTATCATATTCAATTTTCCGGTGAAAATTGGAAAAATCTACAATTTTATATTCAAACTATATCATAATACATTAAATAATGATTTAGATTGAAACACATAAGTGCAATATGCTCAATTACTGTTACTGTTGATATCTTTTACACAGTGATATAGATTTGGAGAGTAGGGTCTAGCTCAGGTGTGATCTCGTCACATGACCGTGATTCAAAATTACGCAGTACTTGTTGATTTGCGAATATTCCAAGCCTGTTAACTTTAAGATACAGTTCGGAGCTCGCCAGCACTGCTTTGTATGTATTGCTGACACAGACGTGGGCAACTCTACATAATAAGCAAAATTCTAGCATAAGGATTTGGTCTGCCACCCTTAGAGGTAAGGGCTGTCGCCTGGTTGGCTAGGGCGTCGTTCTCGTTACCGGAAGGTAGTAAGTTTAAATCCCGGTTTAACCGAAGATCCGTCGTGTTCACTAAAGACGGCAAGGCCACGTTAAATATATTGTTGTGGCAATGTCCTCCAAATGAAATTATACCTCTTAGGTGCCAGGTCAAGTATTCTGTGGTCTCCTACTTGGTCCCTGCTTCTAAATTACAAAGACACCCATGCTGCTGCTGCTTCTAACTAACTGGTGGAGCCCAACTCAGGGCTAGGTACAGGGAAGCATGCTGGTGCAATAATCCCTAGAAGTATCATTTCTCCTGGAGAACATTGTGATACCTATGTACCCGAAAATCATTAGTGATCATGACAGACCTACGGCTAGATCGAAAATGGTACCCTTTATCTTTTTCTAATAAAAACAACGGCTTTTCGAAAAAAAATTAAAAAATATTTTAATCTGATATTATTTGTTAAATTAACAGTATTTTCAATCGGATAACATAATAAATAAAATAATTGAACTTGCACTAGTAAAGTTTAAATAAACAAATACGATTAATAACTATTTTAAACCAATATATTAAAAATATATAACATTTCTTCCATTTTCCATAAAACTGTATATCAATTAAATATTATGTAAAATTTTCTGTTACAGTTTCATTTCTAAACTTGTTCAACCATAAATTGCATTCTATAGTTCTCTATAATTTATGCACAGATACACAACTTAATTTATATTAAAATACATAAAGAATCCCATGAGAATAACAAAAACAGCAAAGGAATCCACAAGATTTGTAAGCAGCTAATGAAATAGATTTCAGTTATGTTTTATTAACAACTATTTCAATTAATTTTTATTGCTTCATTACTGCTTATTTCCACTATTCTCTCTCTCTTTCTCTCTCTCTCTCTCTCTGTAATTTCAATAACGTAAATAAAATTATAAAATACGCTGACCAACAAAATGTTTTGCATTTTTCAATCTTTCATTTACAATATTTCTACGAGTATTGAGGATGTTAATTAAATGTAGACAGAGTTTGCAAGCTGGTCTTGTGTTCCATATCCCAAACAATGCAATGTACTGGGAATCATTTTTTTTTTCGGTGTAAAAAGACACTTTATTGGTTAATATTTTTACTGCACTTTAATGTACACTATTTCTTTCTGTTCTCTTACCCTCTATTTTTCCTTGTATTCAGTTGTAGTTAATGACCACAACTAGCAAATTTAAGCATATTTTTAGATAAAATTTAAAAAAATAGTTTAAATTAATATTTTTTATATATTTCTTGAATGTTGTTATTTTATTATTATTAGCTTTATGGCCCTTAACGTCAATAATCATCATAT